>JAAGKR010000896.1:36249-155419 GCA_011419295.1 Clarias macrocephalus | reverse complement strand
GACAAAATGATTAAAATGAAACATCCTGTTTTTGGTTATTATCCTACTGCATAGTAGCAGTCCTATACATGTTTTTGCCCTTACTGTACATACTGATCATCAGTCCAGTGATCCTGAGAATCCTGAGACCATTCATGTGTGGGGTCGCTTCTTAGCCAAGGGAGTGGGCTCACAATTTTGCCTTAGGACACAGCTATGAATAATGAATGGTACAAAAACATCCTGCAGGAGCAACTTTTCCCAACCATCCAAGAACAGTTTGGTGATAAACAATGCTTTTCCTGCATGATGGAGCTCCTCACCATAAGATGAGGTGATAACTACTATAAGTGGCTCAGGGAACAAAACATCCCAATTTTGGGTCCATGGCCAGGAAACTCCCCAGACCTTAATCCCATTGAGAACTTGTGGTCGATAAACCCACAATTTCTCCATGCATTACTTATGCAATAAGGGGCTGTGCCATCAGTCAGGGTGTGGCCCAGAATTTGATTGACAGCACTGTAGAGGTCTTGAAAAGAAGGGTCAACACTGCAAATATTGACTATTTGCATAATCTTAATGTAATGGGTCAATAAAAGCCTTTGGCAGTTATGAAAGGCGTGTAATTATACTTCAGTGTACACTGTAAACCCTAATGCTCAAACTAATTCAACACATTAACTTAAATAATTGCATTTAGGTCAAATTAATAGACCTTTTTGAGTATTCAGAACTTTTTGGCATTTATGAGTTTGTAGAAATGACACTTTTCAAGTTTGCTGAACAAATTTGATATCTTATTTAATCGTAAGTACTTAAGTAACAATAACTTAAATAAAACTTCCACCAACGTAAACTCTATAGAGCACTTGTGGTGCAGTGGTAAGTATTTCACCTGCCATGTAGAAGGCCTGGGTTTGATTCCCAGGCTGGATGGTCTGCAAAACGTTCAGTTCAACAAGCTCAAAAATTGATAGTTCTGTTTACTTAAAATTGAAAGCATCATTACTTAAAAAAATTGATGTAACTGATTACCTCAAATACTTTTATACCTCACATCAATCATGGTGACACTAACCAATCATGGGCATCTATGGGCTCAGGGAAACAGGAGGGGGCGGATAGCGCTTTCCTCTGAGGGCGTAATGCTACTCCCAATATTTGAAAAGATCTAGTTGGCTGGCATTACGTGTCTCAAAGAAGCACGTGATAGCCTTCGCTCTCCCAGGTTGGTAGTTGCCACTTAAAATTCTGCCGTCGGTGAAGTGAAAGTACTCCGTCCTGCCACATTACACCTTCTTTACTTTCCTCTAAAAGTACATCTCTAACTCATTAAGAAGAAGTGCAGAAAATATATTCCAATTCCGACTCCATCCCAGGATCTGGTAAAGCATTAAAATATTCCTTAAGAACTTACTTTGAAATATAATTTAATATATCTTTGCTTAGTGAAACCCAACAAATCCCACAATTTTTCCTGCCATTTAATCGATCAGGGTGCGCTGCCTTTAATAAAACATGGGCGTGCTGCTCCCAGAGAGTCCACCCTCATAAATGAGTGTTACATCTCATTACTGTTAAAGCCTGATGAATTCTGTATGAAGATTTTCCTCGCATGGCTAACCTTCTGAGTTTCACACCAAATGTCAGAAATTCATCCAGCCGTGCGAGCGTTAGAGGGTCCGCGTGGCAGGGTCTATTATTTAGCAGCTCTGCGGGGAAGAAGGTAAAGATGCGGGAAGCTGTAGATCCTATTTAACATGGAGACCTCCTGATACGCTCATTTGCATAAATGTTATTTTGGTGAAATCTTGTTTTAAATGGAGCGCGAGAGGTGTTTAAGTAGCGCTCGTAAGAAGTCTTACGGCTGACATGGCCGTGACCTACACGCATAATGAAAGATGAAAAAGTTTGTCATGAGCTTTGAAAATATATACAGTAACAGTAACAATTCAATGTTAATGATTAGTAATTTGACATGACAGTTTTCACAGAGGCATGACAGCTAACGATTCTGCAAGTGTATTGGTTTCAATGGTTACTAGTTTGGTTAACTAGAAAACTTTTAGTTACTTGTTAAAAAAGAAAAAACGTAGCAACCATCCCTCTGTTGTTGAAGTTCTTAACCAAATACTATAAATTTCAATCTCATTGTTTTCTTTGCTTGAGGCAGGCTGTAAAATATATGGTTGCAAGCTTTTGTCTTAGTGAAACCCAACCTTAGTTTTTAATAGTTAATTATACTGTAACCATTAATACATAAAATGACACATATAATAACTAAAGATATTAATAGTTCTCTGTGTGGTTGAGTTAAATGATTTCTCGTTACCATTAAATTGTTTTTGTGCAAATAAATAAATCAAATGAATTAAAAAGAAATTAGAATTACAAATATATATATATATATATATATATATATATATATATATATATATATATATATATATATATATATATATACTGTATACACTTATATTGTGTAGGATCAGATGAAGCCTGGAGCCTATCCCAAGAAACATAGGGCATGATGTGGAGTATAATCCGGATGGTGTGCCAACCCATTACAGGGCACAAGTACAAACACTCACACCCAGTCACACATTAGGGGCAATTCGGATACACCAATTGGTCTACAAGACACGACTTTGGACTGTGGGAGAAAAGTGGAGTACCAGGAGGAAGCCCATCAAGCATGGGTTGGTTCTGATCAACTATGAGAAAGTTTTATTGAAAAGGAGGGAAAATATATACAGAATATATATATTATTTATTTATTTATTTATTTGCCTTTATATAAAGGCAAAATAGTCTGTTTTAAGATAATAATGTGAGAACAAATATTATGAGATTTAAAGTAGTATTTAAAAATTGCCTTCAGTGAGTGAGTTAATTTTGCACAAAAAAAAAAAAAAAAACCTTTTATGGTAACTAGAATTTAGTGCAATTTAAGACAACAGCACAGAGAACCATTAAACCTAAAAAAATTATTATTATTATTCTTTTTTTTTTTTACAGTCTAAGTTACAATTCAGAAGCTCCTGCATCAAGCATAATTGGATTTGGAATTGTGTGACACATTATTAAAAACCTGGATGGACAATGCTGGACCTTCAACTTCATGGAAGTCCTGTGATCAAAATAAAAATCAGTGAAGACTGCGATTTGCGATCACTTAAACGCTTGGTGAATTTGCATTTTAAAACAAATTCAGTAGAAATCAGAGCAATATTTAATAGTGCAAGTAAGAACTTTCCATGGCCAACCAATAGGACAAGAACTTGCAGGACTAAACGGCTTTAAATCTCTTAATTTTGCTAGTGAGCAAAAAGAGTGGATTTCGAAACAGGAAAGGGTCATGTGATCTGATGAGACCAGATTTTGAGACACTCTATTACAGAGGTGTGTCAGGGTAAGAGGGGAAACACATGAAGCGATCGTGCACAGTGTGCCACAAGTCTCCGGAGCCTGTGTTATGATCTGGGGTTGCTTCAGTTGGTCAGGTCTAGACTTAGAAATGTTATATTGCCATAAAATCTAATCTAATCTAATCTAATCTAATCTAATGAGCTGGTTATCACGTACATCAAAATCTCTTATCAAGTTGTTATCATCAGTAGTGGAAATGGCAGGTGATGTTGCTGTAGTTTCATTTGATTGCGCTCACACGTCCTGTTCACTCCGTTCAAAGAGATCAACTTCTAAAGCTCCACCTTTCGTGTTAATATCACCATCAGAGTCATTGTACCGTACTCATCACCTTGTATTGTAAATGGATTACTAGCTCAGGCTGGTCTCTGCCTTAATGAAGATGAGGCAGACATAGAGATACTGTGATACACTGTGTAGAACGGTTCATTTTAAAATTCAGCAGAATTGCATGAGTAATGTAGGCAATGAGTCTGAAGCAGCGCTATGTTTATCTGGTGTCAGCCTGTTATTTTTCTCATTCCACTTCACTAGCATTTGATCATGTGGCTTGGTTTCTACCAGCTTTGGGCATTTCGGAGTCATAAATAATAGTGAAAAGGGTCTGGAGTATCAAACTGTACTTGTTATTTTGTTTTTATGTGAAGCCATGTCTCGCTTTCTTTTCACCTCAGCAAGATCCTGTCAAAGCTCCTGAAATCAGCTGAGAGGAACCCCAGGGCACTCACCTTTGCTTTCTGAAAATTCAAAACAGAGTGTGCTGGGAAGGATGGCACACACTCTCAGTGCCTGCTGTGTATACTGCATAAGGGTGTGTGTGTGTGTGTGTGTGTGTGTGTGTGTGTGTGTGTGTGTGTGTGTGTGTGTGTGTGTGTGTGTGTGTGTGTGTGTGTGAACCTAATTTCTGTTGCAGTCTCTCCTCTTCATGTTGTGCTGAATGTATCTGGTGTGCTTGAGGCTGCTCTGGAGATCAGCAGCAGTGGACACACACACACACACACACACACACACACACACACACACACACACACACACACACACACACAACATACACCTCGGCTACCACACGGCTACCACCTTGCATTGTTTTTCTCATGCCAAAACCCTAGAAGACACACCGAGTCAGGAAAACAAGATATCATATTTAGCCCAGACAACAAACGCAAGGTGTTTGAAGGCTCATGGGGACAAGAGGCAAATTAACTAGCAACCGTTACTAGCGTGAACTAGGAAAAAAAAATAAACATAATGGCAAATTTGAACAATTAAAACAATGTCCAAAAACAGTTTATTCCCTAATTTGTACACGCGTACTTCCTTAACTGCTAGCAACAACGTGTGATATCATGGAAACAACCGCTAACAAGACTTTATTAACCCGTCCGTATTTGTGTTAGACGTGTTTAATTCTAATGATCTTATCTAAATTTTTACTTCTAATTAATTAATGAAGGAGTCTCCAGTTTCAGCACATTGATTTATTCAGTTTATTAAAATGATGATGATGATATAGTTGATTATAGCAGTTTTAACCAGAACTTCAATCCTGTACTTAAGTAAAACTAGAAATCCAATAAGGAGAAATATTACTCAAGTAAAAGTAAAAGTCCTTTATTTACTTCTGTGCCTGAGTAAAAGTGCTCTTCTCCAAATTTACTCAAGTATAAAAAGTACAGGGCTCATAATAGCTCAAAGTAGCTTTTTTCTTCTCTCTCTCTCGCTTTCTTTCTTTTTTTTCACTCTCTTCTTTCCAATTGTGTGAAGACAGTTGCATTGATAGGTGTATCTCAAAGGAAAGGCAAGTCACACAAGTATGCGTAAGGTGCCATAATTCCTGCTTCGAATGTAAAGATATTTGATGTATTTTTGAGTGGAGTAAAAGTAAAAAGTATCCTCTAATGAAACTATTCAGATATGTGAAATATGACCTAAAGTACAATATCAAAGTAAATGTACCCATTGCTCAGACAAACCACTGGATTTAAAAATGTTATAACAGAAACTTGTGTTCACCAACATTAATATAACAATATTCAGCTAAAAACTAAAAAAGTAATGTTCATTAATCACCTTGAAATCATTGTATTTGGTTTTGTTTTTTGTTTTGTTTTTTGTTATTCAACACAAATAAAGATGCTTCACAGGGTGAAATTATTGGAAATGAATCCTTTTTTGTGACTCGACATCACACAAGCCTGTTGGTGATTATTTACCTACAACCTATAAACCCATTTAAGGTTATAAAAAAAATTAATAAAAAAAATTTTTAAAAAGAGTTTTTACACAAAACATATGAATACATGTTGAATTTAAAATGTTAAATTGTGTTAAACATATAATTGTGTTTGCAGCAAAATGATGGGATACCAATAACACAAGACAAATCAGTATATTTGGGTGACTGCATGAACGTTGCTTCCTAATCCTTTAAAATTAATAGCAGTTCAAAGTTAATGCTAGTGTTCATTTATTGATAAGATGAATATTTTTTTCAGAATATTAGATACAGTAGCTCGATAGTTCAAAAAGACAAACGGACATAACTAGTTGTTTTTAATTGAAGAAACACCTTTGCATAATAAAGCTGTTGCCTTTCTTGTGTTTGAAATTAAAGTGGTCGCTTAAATATGGTGTGACACTTTGTGCCAAAGAGCCGAGAATAACGTTCAGCACAAAACCTTTACCTCCTTCTCACACACACTCCTCCGCAGCACACAAACTGGGGGGGAAACGGCATCTCTTAAAAAGACAACATACTGTACATACTGTACATGATGTGGTATACAAAATATCATCACTGGATCTGTTTTGTCCGTCTCCATCGTTCTTGTGAGTTTAGCGCGTTTGTTCTCCGCCCATCAATCAGTCAGTGCAGTGGTTTCTGGGGTGCAATTTTTTTCATTTCCCGTTCCATTATTTTTTTTTATTATTTTTCATTTTTTTATTCATTTATTTTTTACTTAGTAGAAATATACAAATTTCAAATGTTGCAAAGTACAATACTTCAAACTAAACATACTTAAGTAAAAGTAAAATAACAGATTTTAAAAACTACTTTAAAAAGTACAAGTACACAAAAAAAAAAAAACTACTCAATTACTGGAGCGCGAATAAATGTAATTCGTTACTTTCCACCTCTGATAGATAGATAGATAGATAGATAGATAGATAGATAGATAGATAGATAGATAGATAGATAGATAGACATTAGATCTATCTACAGTATCTATCTTTGACAAGTCAACCAGATGTTGATTATGATTCTTAGTTTCTATGACAACTATCAATCTTTTTCCCTCTTTCATCTTTTTCCTTTCCATGCCACTGCAGCGGTTTGCCAAGACTGCAAATTCCGTGTCCATTCGTTTTTTACAGGAAGAGCCTGTGAAGAAAGATATGACCATATACATGGTCATCTGTTATTTAATACAGTTAAATGTATGTGTGTGTGTGAGAGAGAGAGAGAGACTCATCTGCGGTACTGGACTGAAGGATTGTCAGTCAGGAATCATTAAGGGGAAATACTTTCATCTACCAATAAACATGTGGATCTCTCTCTCTCTCTCTCTCTCTCTCTCTCTCTCTCTTTCTCTTTCTTTTTTATTTAGCTAAGCAACCTAGTTTACAAAGATGCAATGTGCTCATTTTTAGCTCTGTTGGATTCCTGGACCGAAATATAAAGGATCCGAGCCACCCGAACCACAACCTGTTCACCTGTTTTGTAATCCGAGACTCTGAGTTTCTTCCCAAAGGTCATACTGTACATAAGCCTGCTGAACAACACCCTACTGGACTCTAATTACATTTCATGTTATCCTTTGTGTTGTATTTATAGACTTTGTTTCAGTGCACAGTACAATTACTGTTTGTCTCCAATGTCATCATTCAGTGCAATATAAATATACACAAAATGTAGACGGTGCAATGTATCCTCGCATGCACGTACAATTATCTGAACTTTTCCAGACACAGGTCAAGCGCTTCACATGAAACTTACAACAAACATCAGAATCTTTTTTCACTGCTTGTTGATTGAGGCCACTGCAGTCGTTCCTGTGGACATTCAGCAAATAGAACGCATGAAAAATCAACTGTCTGTGGGAACTGTACACACAATCAAATACACACACAAAAAAAAAAAAAAAAAAAAACCCTTGCACATTACAGGAACTCGGCTGGGAGTTACTGCCACATCCACCATACAGTCCTGACCTCGCTCCAGGCCATTCCGTATGTCATTAAAGGAGTTCCTGGGAGGCCATGACGTGAACCAGGGCCGATCATGGCTGCAGTGTACTAAGAAATTTTTCTACCTGGAATAGGTGCATTAGTGTAGCAGGAGATTATATAGGGTGGTTTTACTTTCGAAAATCCCGGATTGACTTGAACGCCCCTCGTATACAGTATCAAAACTTTAGCAATACTCCCCTCACACGAACTTGTATGATTCTCCAATATCCTGCCGCGCTTAAATCCCGGCACTGCGCCTACGGGTATTTCCTTTCGAATAGCCGATTCAAATAGACTTTTTTTCTGTTTTGAGCACAGTGATTACCGGGGGATCATCAGTAAGAAATCCCGCTGATATGCAAGCCAAGGAGATGAGGCACGGTGAGACTTTTGTGCAAACAAAGCCAACAGTGTCAGAAAATTACCCTGACATTCTTCACCTTCGCAGCAGTGGCCTTTCCTTCAGCACCTAGAGCAGCACTTCACACTGAGAATCGCGGAGCAAAAATATTCAGGTCGTCTGTGTATTTACGATCTCACACTGTATCTTAAAGCAAATCATCGCAGGGGCGTTGGTTTTTTTTTTTTTTTTTTCAACCAGGCGCATCAAGGATATTACACACCCAGCAGTGCATGTAGGTTTACTTTGTTTCTCTAGAAGACCAAATTCAATCTGACAGAAAGCAGAACAAACATAAAAACAGTGGAGGCAACCAATCTAGAGATAGCTTATAAAAGCAATTTCAATGCTTTTTTTTTTTTTTTTTTCTTCCGATCCAGGGACAGAAACAAAGTGTCTGGCCGCCTGTTCACGGATTCCTTGACTTTAAGGTCAAACGATCTCTTCTCTGTTTTTCTCCGCTGAAAGCAACCCACTTGCTAGAAATAATTCACTCAGGTTTCACTGCTAGCTTGTAAACTCACACACTCAAAGTTTCCGCATGTTATTTTCCTGAAACCCATCGTAAGTATAAAGCAGGGGACATATTGGTGCAAATGTTGGACTCAAAGTTCCGGAATGCAATGCACAAAGGATGTGTGATGAAGGATACCTTGTTATCCCAGTTAGTGAAACAAAGAAGGTATTAGCATGAAAGTTACACATTTAGAAGTTGATTCGTTGGACCAGAGTTTATAGATAGAGATACAGTACGTAAGACAGATAAAGGACTAAGGTGCAGCTGTATCACACTGGCGTCACTACCAGGAGGAACGGCATTGTGGGTGATGTGGAAATCAAAAGGTCATTTGAAAAAAAAAATATGAAAGTGAATTGCCCTTAACTGCAAAGTAAATCTCAGACTGCCTGTTTCAATAACTACAGTATGCACAGAAATACAAGTACAACAAAGTCCATAACTTTAATAACATTTGTGATATTCAAAGGACACACACTTAGAAAAAGAGAGAGAGAGAGAGAGCGTTCGAAACTACTCACATTCAAAGCCGAATTGTTTTCAGATAAATCTTTCTCCACTGAGCATAAATTCATATCATTAACTTCATCATTAACTTCTATAACGAGCGCAAACAAAGAGACGATGCTCTGCTTGTACAAGGCACAAAGTAATTGGGAGACTTTGGCGTTAAGAATCGTTTCCCAGCGGGGAACGTCTTGATTCTTTGCAGTAACTTTGATGCCCTGATTGCGAATAAAATACAAGCAAATACAAGAAAAAGTTCTTTTAAGATGTGTTTAAAGGCTTTACCATGTGTTTTTCTTCCTTGTCAGTGATAACACATCCAAGATCACTCTGCCAGAAGAACTATCTCAGAAATAGACACACACTGAAGCTCTCATACATATATGCATGCATCCAGTAACTTTTTTTTTTCTTTTCAATTTATGGCTCTACAGAATAAGATTCTATAGTATTTGACACTTCTTATGAACTTCTTATGAACCTCACAAATCAGCCATAACAATAAAACCACTGACAAGTGAAACGAATAACTCTGATTATCTTACTACAATGGCATGAAGGGAAAACATCACTGTGCTGCAGTGTATATGCGACAAATAAAAGCTTAACTTTAACGTGCCGATAGGTGGGATATATTAGGCAGCAAGTGAACACTCAAGTTGATGTGTTGGAAGCAGGAACAGGGACAGAAAATCTCCAAAATGGCTTAAGTTAACTTATGTTGTGATGCCAGTATGCTGTGGTTAGTGCCTACCAAAAGTGGTCCGAAAAAGGACAACTGGTAACCCAGCAACAGATTCACTGATGTCTATGGAGAGAAAAGGTCTGGTTCAATCCCACAGACGGGCTGTTATAGCGCAAATTGCCGAAAAACTAATAAAATAATAATAATAATAAATTATATGTACGGTATCTTCATCTGCAAGATATATTAAGGTAACTTTCAAATAAAATAGCTTCATTTCAATTTTAGTTCCAATGTCAACAAATAAAATCTACAGGATTCAAATGCACCCCAAAATGGAAAATTTTAATAATAAAAAATAAATACAATTTATGATAACTGACATTGAAAAAATAAATAAATAAATAAATAAATAAAAAATAATAAAAAAGATGATTTTTGCAATATTAAGTTAAGAGGCAGCTTATATACCGATGAAATATTGATTAATAATGGTGAAAGCAAAATAACTGATGCCGACCTCTTCATAAAAATCCATTTCAGAATTTTGATATAAAGCAAACGGCCTGCTGCTTTAAATTTCACACTGACTGTAAAGAAAGTAATAAAGTAAATTATGCAAACATTCAATATGAAATAAAATTGAGTGACATACAGTGATGTAGTAGTTAGAACTGTGGACTCGCACCTCCAGGGCCGAGGATTCGAGTTCAAAGACATGCAGATTAACATTAACTGGTGTTTACAATTGTCAGTGAAAGTCCCCTGATATAGGCTCCAGGCCGCCCCCGATCATGTACAGGATGAACGGGATCGACAATGAGAATAGAGAATAGATATAGAATAGATAGAGAGTAAAATAAAATACTTTTTTATCTAAAAACAATATAGATCCTAAAATGTGTTGCCCCTGAACTTTTAGATTATATGTAGAATCGCATAGTGTTTAAAGAATTAAGGCTAAACTAAATAAATCCAAATTAATAAGAAAAATGGGATACTTTTTTGTCTGTGAACACATATCTGTGCACAATAACAAATGTAGTGGAGCTTACATTGATCCTACAGACCATACAGTAAACAGAACTTTGATGCCCTTTGAAAAAATTACTGTGGTTTATAATGGTGGTTTGCAAAGTTTTGTTTTCTGTTTTTGGTGTTACAACATACTGGTACAGACAGAATTTTGCTAAATCTAGAGGTCTACTTCCCTGGCATGGTCGTTGCTGGAGCTGTGTTAGGCAGCCCCATCATTTAGTAAATAGGGCAATAGAGGAGGGTGTATCAGATGAACACTGTGCTGTAAAATTATCTGAATGGGCTGCTTTAGGATTATTTTTGACGTCTGACCTTTCAGCAGAGAAGAATAAGAAAAAGGGGGGAAAAAGCATTAAAAAAAGCAAAGTAAGAAGCAAGTCAAACAAAGGCATTACTTAAGATGGGAAGGAAAGTGGTCTGGCTTCACTTACTTCTCAGTCAGCACCTGGTTCACAGAGACTTACAGAAAACGTGCCAAATCACAAAAAACAGTGTAATTTGATAGTCCCCGGATCTTCATAGCCACTGGGGCGCCAGGCCTGGTAAGCCTGTGCATTAAGGTGGCCTTGCCTGGAAGCACTTTAAATCACTTGTGCTAATTTTCATAATTTTCATGACAGACATGTGTTTATGTGCATGTCAAGTATGTAATATTTTAATTAAAAATGTTTTTAAATATCAAGAGGAATTTTTTTTTTTTAGCATTTTTAAAGAAAACTGTACTAAAATTGTCAAACAATGTAAAGTATTGCTTAAAACATTTAAGCACCTGTGTGGAGCATTTTAATACGAAAATGGCTTACAAACATGTTAAAGTAAGAAATCAGTTTATTTAAAGTTTTTTTTTTTTTTTACACTGATCCTGTAGCCAGACATTTTAAGAGCTTCATTAGATATACATTAAATAATATTTAAATAAAATAAAAATAAAATAAAATAACATTTTCTATTTACAAATTTTCAAAATTAAAAAACGTATTGGTAGCATCTACAAAATATAAAATTTATTAGAACATGAAGTCAAAATGTATGTGGGGGGAGAAACACCACCTATTGACATACAAAGAGAGAAAATTAATTATTAATATATTTTTTTAAATGATCAAAAGTAATTTAAATTTAAAGTTGGGACATGCTTGTTTTATTTTATGTATGTTTGCCTGTTATCATTATTCATACTTTCTTAACTAAAGCAGCAACTATTATTAAAAAATATTACATTAATTAGAATTAATCAATAAATACATTGTTTAGAAGCCGAAGTCAAAAATCTACTTGACTGAAAATATAAATAAAGATCATATTCAAACTGACTGAAAAAACTAAAAACTTTTTGATGCTTTTATTTAGTTGGTAATTACTTTTTTTTAAACCTTTTTTACTTTTATTGGACCCTAAATGCAGCTCAGTGAAACATTTTGTTTAACTAGCTTCAAAAATTTTTTAACATAATTCTCAAATTATGAAAATTAAGACCACTGAACATTTTTAACATTTTAAAAATCAAATAAAAATATTTCAGGTTTATATATATATATATATTATTTAAACATGAAAAACTATATTTGTGTTTTCTTAAAGTTAAACTTTTAAATTCAAACATATAACAAGTAGAAAAAAGCTACAGTACTTTTGTCAAAACAATATTTTTCATAATTTTTCATTGTTTGTCAGCATTATTTTTTCTCCCCTCATATCTCCACATACTTCATTATTATATGTATGTACAACTTTAATAGATCTGCACTTTCCTTGAGTATTATTAAACGGAATAATTACATTATCTGATAATCGTACTAATAATTTAATAAGTGCCACTCGCAAATACTCCTTACAAAATCTAATGAGGCTTTATTACAAAATATATTTGCAAACCTGCTAAGCCATTCAGGTGTGTTGCTTCATAGTTAAATAGTTATAATAATTATAATTAGCATTATTTTTGAGGCATGCAATAAAAGACACATTAGTGTCAAAATGTTGAACTAAGTGGCACACAACAGTGCTAATTGGCCTTTTGGCAAAAGCCGGGATCAACGTTAATCACACACACACACACACACACACACACACACACACACACACACACACACACACACACCTGGAATTTATTCTTTTTTAATTACAAATGCTATTTAACACAACAGGGCAACCGTTCCCACCTAGAAGAGCTGAGAGTGACTCAGCAGCTTTGCAGTTTTTATTGTTAACTTGATTTACGGCTTGATGGTATATTTGGTTAGCACTGTGGTATTGCACCTCTAGGGTCCAGGTTTGATTCCCACATGTACATGTTTGCATGTTCTCTCCCTGTGCATGATTTGTTGTTTCCTCCGGGTACTGCAGCTTCCTCCCACAGTCCAAAGATACACAGATGAGGATAATTGGTGCTCCCAAATTACCTGTAGTGTGCGAATGTTGACCAGAGGTCCTACCATGGTTGTGAATACAATGGTCACTACTGGCTTCCATGGTCACTAGTTGGACTGCAACTACAAGGATTATCAATAATAATATACAAGGATAATCGCAAAAATATAACATACTTTTATTTGGCTAGATGAGAGAAGAATATATAATATCCAATAAAAAAAAGTAAAATTTTCCAATTTCCAGTCATACCATAGAATATCCAGTAACACCTAATGTTAATATAAATATCCCAAAGTAATAGTACAGTGGCAAAATACAAGTACAAAGTTGTCCAGTTCTGTTTAAAACCTTGCTATATATCACAATGCTTCCATCCCCATGCTTCATTGTCTCTATGATGGTGCTCTTGGGTTTGTGAACTTCAAACAAACCATAACCAAAAGAGTACTTTTTGATTTCATCTGATGTTAATGTTAATGCTTTTACATTATACTGCTCATACAGTATAAACAAAGAACACTACAGGACAGTTAAATGCTTCCTGTTCTCTGTGTAACTGTTATTCTGGCTGCTTTCAGGTCAAGCTTCAACTCCTTCCAAGTGATTGCTACTGTGGCTTCTCTCTCAGTTTTAAATCATAAATATTAGAGTGCATTGTGAAATCTTGTGTGGTGTAAGATTCATGGGATCCAGTAAATAGTTCTATTAACTTTCATCATCCTGATTAGGATAAAAAGTGCTTTCCCCTGTTTCTGTAAAAAAAAAAAAAAAAAAAAAAAAAAAAAAGCTCTGTTTGTTTGTTGGGTAATAATGTCGTCCCTCACGAACTTTGTTCATTTTTTATAATGGCGCCAATAACAATGTGAACAACGAGAATTTGTGATTTGTTTAACAGTATATAATTGCGTCGTATAAACTCAGTATACTGTAGGTTATGTTTCTGGGAGTTAACCTTTGCTCATTTGCAGTCTTATCACAACTAATTATTGAACCGAGATCAGAACTTGACGATGTGCCGACTGGTGGCCAGGTCAACCAGGCCAGCTCTGGTTAATTCATCCGAGGCAGTGGCTGTGACAAAGGGCATGTGGTTGGAGGGTGGCTTGGCATTTATGTTGTGAAGTACCTTGGCAGAAGAGCTGGGACAAAGTTTAGGGCAGGAGCTTTGACAGATCTTGGCACAGTCGGGAAGGCACCCCAGTACCATCAATCTGCCAATGTTTGGCCCTTTGAGCAAGGCCTTTAACCGGATCTTCTCCAGGGGTGCTATAGCATGGCAGACTCTGTGCCCTGACCCCAGCATCCTAAATGGGGTAAGTGAAGAAAAGAATTGCATTGTGCTGTAAGGTACATATGAGAAATAACAGTATTCTGTGACGGTCGGGAAAAAAATTCTTCACAAATTTAATTTCTTTATCACGTTCCTTGTCCACCATGGCACCACCATCTTCATTTTTGCTTATCTTCTGTCATTTTAATGGATTGCGTTGCAGCCTCTAGAGGTGCTCCACAGATTAAACCATTTAACTCATGAACATCTTGATTAATATATATTTTTGTTTTGCTTCATTGCTAATTTACTTCAATTTGTACCAATTTGCACAGGGAAATGATCATTTCTGCAATCATCCTTAATTAAGACTATTTTTTTTATTAATATACAATAGTGGTCACTTTCTACAGTTATTTCTTTCAGGACTTCCCACCTGCCAAGTTATCAGATAGTAATGTGAAAAGTCTATACCTGTCCTTGTATCAATCCTTGCACCACTTTCAGTACATTACTGTAGTACACTAGATTTAACCATTACAATTTCTTTATTACTGAAATCTCATGGAACCCCAAATTACTTAAATACTTGTTTTTTGTTTTTAACCAATAACAGATAAGACGTATTTCTTGTAACCAATCACTGCACAAAAGGTGGGATTTCTTAACATACACATTCTTCCTGATAAAAGCTAATTATCAGGTTCAAATGTAATAAAAAAATGTATTTGTCACATACACAATCATACACAGTAGGATATGCAGTGAAACGCTTATACTATTTTCACTAAAAAAAATGCGCTATAAAATACAATTAAACAAAAAAAAATTTGATTGGAATATACACATTTACAAAAGCTCCAAAATAAAATTAGAATAAAAATACAAATTTAATTACACGGCGTTTACAAATTAGGCAAAATGTAATTGTGAACTGTGAGGTATGAAAATATTAAAGTAATGAAGCATACAAATATGGCGTGTGGTTATGACAGCAGCAATATGACTTATACATGAAATAAAATCGTGTGTTTGCGATCGTATATTCATTTCTTCAGCAGGCATCATCGTCATTATACACACCCTAACAAAAGTCTTGTCGCCTATCCAAGTTGTAGGAACAACAAATAATAACTTGACTTCTAGTTGATCATTTGGAATCAGAAATGGCTTATATGAAAGGCAAAGGCCTCTAGATGACACTTATTTCACCGAAAATAAAAATCACATATCATGCCGTGATTTTTTATTATTTAATTAGTACAGGAAGGTCTTACTGTGCTTAGACAAAAGTCTTGTCACATCTTTAAAGGATTCAACCAATCACAGATTAGAACATCAGCTGTGACAAATACTGTAATTAACACATTCCCAGGGGTGTAGAAGAAGAACCCCAGCACACACAACCTTCACCTGAAATGCATCCTGACCTGACAGCATGCCAAAGATTCAACCTCAGACCAAAGTGCTGATCATCAAGAGCCTGAAGACCAAACCTCCTGCTGAGAAGGCAGACATCTTTAATGTATCTAAACATCAAGTGGAGAAGATAAGAAAAAGATTTGAAGAAACTGGTGAAGTTCGTGACAGGCCCAGGTCAGACAGACCCCGTAAGACAGCTGTTCGAGAGGACAGTTTGTTGGTTTGACAGTCCAGGTGGAGCCCTTTTTCAACTGCAGCAGAGCTACATAACAACTGATCATCAGAAACCCCTGTATCTACAAGAACTCTCGTGTCAATTCTCGCACGCAGTGGTCTCAATGGCCGAAAAAAATCGTGCTGGATTCGCCAAGGCCCACAGCTTGCAGGAAGGATGGAGTGTGGAAAAGTGGCAGAAGGTTGATTTTTCCGATGAATCATTTATTGAGTTGCGTCCCAATTGTCGCAAATACTGCAGAAGACCTATTGGAACCCACTTGGAACCAAGATTCACACAGAAAACAGTCAAGTTCGGTGGAGGAAAAATCCTGGTTTGGGGT
The DNA here is from genome assembly GCA_011419295.1 of Clarias macrocephalus. Lineage (NCBI taxonomy): Eukaryota > Metazoa > Chordata > Actinopteri > Siluriformes > Clariidae > Clarias > Clarias macrocephalus. The sequence continues at coordinate 139,009 of JAAGKR010000896.1, read as the reverse complement.
TAAATTCAGTATGGGGGCGTGCGAGAGATCTGCAGAGTGGATGGCAACATAAACAGCCTGAGGTACCAAGACATTCTTGCTGCGTATTACATTGCAAACCACAGGAGAGGGCAAATTCCTCAGCAGGATGGCGCTCCTGCTCATACAGTACTTCAACCTTCTGAAAGCAAAGAAGGTCAAGATGCTAACCAAAGGTGCTATGAAAGCAAAGCATCTTGAGGAACTCTGGGAATGCTTTCTTTGCCATTCCAGATGACTTTATTAATAAGTTATTTGAGTAACTGCCTAGATGTATAGATCCAAGCTCATGGGAGTCATACACAATAATAAATCTTTTTCCACTACACGACAACTTTATGTTCTGTACTGTACATTATTTCTGTTAAGTGACAGGACTTTAGTCTAATCAAAGTCTGACCTTTCTGTCCTAATTAAATAACTAAAAATCCCGGCATGATAAGATTTTAATCTAGAGGTCTTTGCCTTAAATATAAGCCATTTCTGATTCCAAATGATCAACTAGAAGTCAAGTTGTTATTTGTTACTCCTACAACTATATAGATGACAGGACTTTTGTCAGGGTGTGTATATCAATCACTTAATTTAAATCACTTTAAAAACACAAATCTAATAATCAACTGTAGGTATAATAATAATATACTGTATTATTAACTATAAAATACTTTATTATTATTATTATTATTATTATTATTATTATTATTGTTATGTGATTATTTTATTTTATATTATTTTGTAAAAATAGACAAAAAAATAAACAAAAACAAGTCTAAGATTGACTTCTTACGATTACTCGAATATACTCTTAACCATCTCTGCAAAAAAAAAAAAGCAAAAAAAAAACTTTTTGTTTTTCTGTTATGTATTTTTTTCCATCCCTTATCCCTTAATGCTCAGTAATATCTTCACAAATATTGTGCATGCCCCACCTTTGCTTCTCTCTGTCTCTGAAGATACAACCATTAGCCTTTAAGTACCAAATCTAATGCTGACTTTGGCCAAGTTTCCAAAAAACATACATTTGGTTTTATTCTGGGATTCCTAATTAACTCTTTAAATTCTTGTGCATTCATTAATCAACTTTCTGCATTTCATTGCAAAAAATTCCATTTGGTCTGTCACTAGGAAAGTTCCACCCAACAGGTTTAAATTTGCAATATGGGATACACAAATCTGCGTATTTGATTGATCCAATTTTTTTCTAGGTAGTCAGGCAGTACTGTATGTGTGTACGAAATTTGAAGCTAATGGATCTAGCAGAAACGTCTGAGTTCTTGGAATGAGTGAAAAGTAAACATGGGGTAATTGGTGTGGCAACAACAAGACTGCTGCCTCACATTAAGGAAGAGGATAGAAAAGAAAACCCAGACTGTGGCAAACTGCATGAAATGCTATTAATGCTGTCGATGAAAGACGAATGTTTGATCGATTTCGATAAAGACCCTGGAGACAAAACTCCAAAGGAAAAATTTTAGCTGGAAACAAGAGTCCTGAACACAAAATCCAGCACCAAACCCAAAATGATGCACAGCATCCTGGAGGATGCTATGACAGGAGGACACGTTGGGACAGAAGACAAAGAATGTAATTGTGTTGGAATGTAACTGCCTGAGCTCAAGATTATTATTGATTGACGTTTTTGTGGAAGCCTACAAAACATTAATACATGTACCACGACGAGCAAACCAGAACTTTTGATTGTGCAGAATAACAGAACACAGTCATGAGATTAAAAACTCCCTTTATTTCTCTATTTAATTCCCTCCTACACTAATGCACTTATCCCAGTGTCCCAGTCTCTAGTGCTTGAATACGATCAAGTATGCTGAAGTCGGCCTCCGAGTGACGCAGTGGTTAAAGCGCTCGCCCTATCATCCGGAGATCGCTAGTTCGAATCCCGGGTGGTGCTGTAACCTCTCACAGCCGGAGGTCTTAGAAAGAGCTGATTGGCCGAGCTCTGTCGGAGGGGAGGGATGAGAGGTACTTAGTGCTCCCACATTAATCACGGCTCTACAGCCAATCAGGGGCGTCCGTGAGCTCACGCAAGCGGAAGGAGCGGATAGCGCTGACCTCTGAGTGTGTTACTCCGCCCCCAACGGGTCGGCTGGCGTCACGTGGAAACACGTGATAGTCTTTACTCCCGGCTGAGTGGTAGTAGTAGCCTTAATGTGGGAGCCCCCTAGTGACGGGGAGGAATTGGACTCGACTAAATTAGGGAGAAAATCGGGGAAAAATCCCCCCCAAAAAAAAAAACGTATGGCGACGTCATGACTGGACTTCCTGCTTCATGTGGAAATGGCAAATGGCTTGGAGTGAGGTCAGGACTGTACGGTGGATGTGGCAATAACTCCCAGCCGAGTTCCTGTAACGTGCAAGTGGTGTTGGTGGACAGTTGTGTGTACATGTCGCTCAGACAGATGCATCTCTTCTGCAAGTTGGCGACAGATTATCTGTCGATTTTCAAGGATCATGCGGTTAGGTTACTGAATGTTCATGGGAAGGACTGCAGAGGGCATCATCATTCGTGGACATACAGCCTTCTTTAAAAGCTTTGCACCTCTCCAGTGTTACTGCGGTTAAGAGTCTCATCACCGTACTGCACTGCGCTTCCATAAATGTCAATCGGTTTCAATTCACCTTCATTCACAAGAATGAATGGATGTTTTTTGCTTGGTGACAGGGATAGTAGGTTTGAACACTGATTCAGTGGGAAAGAATAAATGGGTAAGCTCATGGAACATTTCATAATTTGATTAAAAGGTATAGATTTCCCTCATCTGGTGTGTGTGTGTTTTTTTTGTTGTTGTTGTTTTTTTTATGATTGTCAGAAACAAAGTGCTCACTACATAATTTACTGCCCTCATTTGGCTGCAAGTGTTCCTGCTTCACTGTACTGTAGCAATATATCAATTTTATCTTTTTGGAAAACAAGGAAAACAGTATAAGGACAGTTATGGCCAAGGGTTCTTCCTATCATGATGGCCGACATATATACGCATCATAATGACACCACGATGATGACCTCAGTCATATCCTCTTATTCTTGGTGGCCTGTTTTCTGTTTCGGTGTGTAAAGTATTTACTCTAATGAACAACACAAACCCCTTTATATACGTATAACACACATGCAGCTAATTACAAATGAGAAATTCAGTAAATAAGAGGTGAATGCACCTCTGGACTTGTGGTCTGTGTTCATCTGCATGTCTGTTAGATGATGCTGCATGGAAAAGAATTGCCATAGGAACTGAAAAAACTACTGAAAAATCTGTCGAAACTCGGTTGTAGAAGTAATCGGATGTTATAGTAGCACTATTCAGAGCGGCAATGGCCGTCCTCCTAAAATAAAGCCATGGACAGCGCGCTACTTTAGACTCGGTTCGGGGATGATCAATGGAAACCGTAGCTTCTGTGGACAGCTCAGACAGTGCAAAGGACAGTGAATAAAATCAACCTCTATACAATAGAAGGCAGCTAAGAAAAACCTGTGCTGCGCTCGCTCTTCGGCACAAAACCACAAGAATAAACCTTTGCTGAAGGATGTGAGTGGATGAAGCATGATGAATGTTCAGGACACATTTTTCAGGTGAGACCTCAGATCCCGGGTGCCAGTACAGTATGTTTGGTGAGGACTACCACAATGCACAGTCGAAGCATAGACCCGAGAGTGAAGCACAGTGGTGCGAGTGTCATGATATGGAGCTGCATTAGTGCAAAAGATTTTGGTCGAGATGACATTTATACAGTAGATGGCACCACGAATATCTGCGGATATTCCACAATACTGGCTGACAAGATGTATCCCAGTTGCCAGAAGCTTGTCAGAATCCAGGATGATAATGATCCTGATAAAGAACATATAAAATCATGCAAAAGTTGATAAGAAAGAAAAAAAAAAGTGAAAACTACAGTACGGTATGTCCTGTTCAAGTGTGCTGCCTGACTTGTAACCCCATTGGGGAATGTTAAAGAGAAATGTAGGCTAACAACTCAAACAGCAAAAAAAAAAAAAAAAAAAAAAAAAAAAAAGACGCTTTAAAAATATGTTTCTGAGGAATGTCAGGACATTGCGACTGAAATCTACAGTATGCATCACTGCTTTTCTAAACGCTCAGGATGATTGAGTCTGTCATCAAAAATAATGGTGGACATTCACAGTATAAAATGAATAGATACTCCATGTAAATAAAATTTTAAGGTAGATGTATTAATAGAATATTCTATTTTAAAAGGCCTTGTGTGTCAAAAGGTGTTTCACCCAAAAGTTTATTAAAGAACACAAAAACAAAAGTTTCCAAAGACATACTGTGTTTATTCTTCTCTAGTACAGGTAATATCTATACTATAGAAGTTGCTATTTTTTTATTTTTTTATATATATATATATTTTTTTTGCTCCTTCTGCCTTCCGAACTGCCTCAATTCTTCATGGCATACAATCAACAAGATGGTAGAAACATTCCTTAGAGATTTTGGTCCATATTGACATGTTGATGCAGATTTGTTGGCTGCACATCCATGATGCGAATCTCCCGTTCCACCACATGCCAAAAGGATCTACTACAGTATATTGGACTGGGAACTGGTTTACTGTGGAGGCCATTTAAGTACAATGCATTGGCGCGTTGTCATAAAGGCATGGACAATTTGACAAAAGGTCAAAAGATGGGCAAACGATGATCAATTTACTAAGGTGCCCAAAGCGTGCCAAGAAATTATCCCGTACATCTTTACACTATACGCGGCCTTGCGTTCATGTACTTTATGCCAAATTCAGTCCAAACCATGAAATCTAATCTCATCAGACCAGGTGTAATTTTTTTATTGTCCAATTTTGGTGGACAATTTTCTATTGTCCAAATTTAGAAGATTGCCTCAGTTTCCTGTTCCTGTAGTTTGAGTTACAGTTGCCATGCTATCTGCTCGTCTATCATGCTGTCTGGCCATTCGTCTCTGACCTCTGGCATTTTCACTAAGAGAACTGCAGCTCGGTGGATATTTTCTCTATTTTAGACCATTCTCTGTAAACCCGAGAGATGCTTGTGCGTGAAAATCCCAGCAGATCGATCACTTCGATCTCTGTACTTCCCCATTCTGATGCTCGGTTTGAACTTCAGCAGATCGTCTTTACCATGTCTACATGCCAAAAAGCATTGAGTTTCTGCCATGTGATTGGCTGATTAGATATTTGGTTTAACAAGCAGTCGAACACTGTATATTCTGGATATGCCTTTACTTACTTGCTTTTCTCAGAGCACATATACTATCGGTTGAACTGGCCAATTCATCACCACTTAACACACTCTCTCTCTCTCTCTCTCACACACACACACACACACACACACACACACACACACACACACACACACACACACACACACACTCTTTCCTCCTCTCTCTTTCGCGCACACACTCTCCGGAATGCTAATTTGACCATCCTCAAGAGGAACATGAATCATCATCAAAGTCAGTCACACTCAACCTGATGTCTTAACCTCCTCACTAACTGCCTCATTCTTAATGATCTCCTCCCTTTTCACTCTGTAATGGCTTCCATAGCTGGAATGATGCACTACATCACTGAACACTGGAGGTCGTGGCTAATTCAGCAGACTCTAGCATGTTTGAGTAATAAAAAAAAATGCCTATATGGACATATGACGATACTATAGTATATGCCGTTCTGCAAATGGACAATACAACAACAGATTTTGTGTGCTATTATAGGAAAACTGTCAATGTTGACGTCATGTGATGTGGCTCAAATTCAAAACCTTGATGCTTGCCTACAAAGCTAAAACTGGCCCAGCACCCGCTTACCTCTCAGCTCTAATCACACCGCACACTTCACCATGTTCCCTCCGATCCTCCAGCACTGATGGCTTGGTCCCACCATCTGTCAGGGATGAAGGAAGACATGCATCCAGATTCTTTTCTGTACTGGCACCTAGGTGTTGGAATGAACTTCCTCTAGAGGTCTGTACAGCAGCATCTATGGCAAACTTTAAACAACGACTCGAGACGTATCTGTTTCTTCAGCACTTGGACAAAATGAACTGTGTTTGACCGATGGCACTTAGTTAGTAACCTAGCAACCCAGTGTAAGGATCTATCCAATGACGGAAACTTCAAACTTTTTAAACTTTTTTGTAAGTCGCTCCGGATAAGAGCGTCTGCCTAAATGTAAAATGTGGCTCAGTGCCATTATTTGCAATTTTGAAAGTCTCTCATTCCCTTAATACCACCATAGTTTATAAGTTTGTTTATGTGTTTAAAATGACAGCATTCTTTGTATCCATTTATTTTTCCATTGGGTGTTGAGAACATTTGCAAGGCTTTTGTAAATATATATTTATTTTTTTACAGTTGTTACAGTACTGTACATGTCATTGCATTTGTCCCGTCACTAGCCGTGTTATCTCTATATTGAAAATCACCTCCATAATGAAAGCTTTATTAAGAACACCTATAAACCTGGTGATTCATGTACTTGTCCAATGTAATGGCAGATCATATGATGGATTTAGAAAATGCTGATTTCTTGGGATTTCTTTTCACAGTACACATGACAGTTTCTAAAGTTAGTACGAAAAAATCTACTACGCTTTGCCTCCGAGTGGCGCAGTGGTAAAGTGCTCGCCCTATAACCCGGAAATCGTGAGTTCGATTTCCAGGTGGTGCTCAGGACTCTCGCAGCCGGAGGTCCAGAGGGAGATGATTGGCCGAGCTCTCTCAGAGGGGAGGGATGAGAGGTACTCAGTGCTCCCACATTAATCACGGCTCTACAGCCAATCAGGGGCGTCTGTGAGCTCACGCGAGCGGAAGGAGCGGGTAGCGCTGTCCTCCGAGTGTGTTACTCCGCCTCCAACGGTGCGTAAGCGAGCAGTTCGAAAAGATGCGGTCGGCTGGCATCACGTGGTTTGGAGGAGGCTCGTGATAGTCTTCGGCCCTCCCGGCTGAGTGGTCATAGTAGCCTTAACGTGGGAGCCTCTAGTGACGGGGAGGAATTGGACACGTCTAAATTAGGGAGAAAATCGGGGAAAAACTCCAAAAAATAAAAAATAAAAAATAAAAAAATAAAAAATCTACTAGGCAGCTGTTCTACATGGAGAATCGTCTTGTTAATGAGAAAGGTAAGGGTATAGCATCCAGACTGACTGATTTGAGCCGACAGGAAGGCTTTCGCAGTGTTAATCAGAAGGTCCCATGTTCAATCCCCAACATAACCTGCTATTGGGCCCTTTGGCAAGGCCCTTACCGCTCACCTGTTCAGATGTATAGTCAGATAAAAAAGCAAGTTGCTCTGGATAAGGGCGTCTAACAAATGCCATGAATGTAAATAAGCACTCCTTACCGTCAAACAAACATTATATCTGTAGGGGAATGGGGTACAACACTAGAAAACCACACCACATCAGGTTCCACTACTGTCAGCCTGAAACTGGACAGGTGAATATGAGGGAAAATTATCACCTAGTTATTTCCCATTCTTTAGATGTTATCATTTAAGAAGAAGGGGGAAAAAAGGTTTGCAGATATAATCCCCACATCGTTTTGCACGGAGAGCACAGAATGCCGTTGCATAAACCACGACAGTGTAAAATGTGTGTGATTTAAGACCTGGAAATGAGACTAAAATCTCTTCCATGATGAACGCATTTGCATCCAGGTGCTCCTCAGGGATTTCATTTCCACTTAGCAAAAAAAGATGAAAAGCTCTCAGAGAAGCAGCTAGTCTCTGGAACTGCAGTGACACATTTCTGCAAATGGCACTTAATTGAATCCGAGAGCAGTGAACTTTAAAAAAAAAAAAAAAAAATGCATTGCATATACAGTATGATTTGTAATTCCATTAACAATACGTAAAGCTTTTGAGGCCATAATTTCTTGAGGAAAGCTGTGGTGTCATGGTGAACTACATGTCATTAATTTGAATTACAATGTGCATAAAATGGATTTGTAATCTCGCATCACTAGATCTTTGTCTTCCAACCATGGCTTTCAGCAATAAAACTAAAATAGAAAATGACGGTATTGAGTTAACGTAAAGAAACCCAAAGATATGCTAGATATAATAGGATCACAACAGAAATTGGGAACATTGGGTTGCAGGGTGGATAAATCGCATCTGTGGATCACATTTGTTTGTTTAGTGCATCTCATGGGGGGTTGATCAGATTAGGATCTTGAGGAGTTTGGAGACCAGGTCAGTGGCCTAAAGTCCTGTGCGTGGTAGCGATGTTGTGCAGCAATGAGTGTTACTGATAGCTTTCTTGTTGATTTGTGCAGTATTGGCTTTTCTGTGGGATTGGCCTGGACAGGTTGGCCTTTGGTTCCCATGGGTATGAGTAAGCCTTGGGTGCCCCATGGTCCTGTCACCAGTCTGCTGGTATATAATCAATGTTGATGTGTTAACGTTTTGTGGTGCCAGTGTTGTGTATACTAGACTTACGGAAATTGGGAACATTAAAGACAAACTATAGCCACAGTATGTATATTATACAGTATTGCTCCCACTGGACACATGTACAGTATATAAAGGCAGTAATACAGAATATCACCCAGTGTAAGTTGAAATAACAAGTAATAATCCAATGGAGGAAATATCCTAATGGTCATGATTATATAGTAATATTTTCTTCTTTTTAAAAGAAGGAAAGAAAAAAAGCTCTGTTCTTTCATTCAGCAATAATAATTTCCGAAACTGTGCACCCAGGGCAAATCTACCCGTATGCTTTTTAAACACTACACAGATGGTGCATCGCTGCTCATATTTGGCTGATTTTTCACTCGGCTCAAATGTGGGCTTCATATTTTAGGAGAAAATTGCCTGCTGCACTTTAAAGGCTGTATTCACGGAGGGTGAACCGCGTCCCGGCGTCTTTATCACCGGCGGCATCTCAGCGCACACCACGAAGCACGAGAAGCTCTTGACTCTGCGGTGTGACCGTGCAGGTGTCCAGGTGATTTCGGAATTGGAAAGAACCGATTTCAAGTGGGTTGTTTATTTCTTACAAGTTCCTACATGCTGTAGTCAAGCTTACAGAAGAATGCAGTGAAAATGTCCTTGTTTCTTCATCCAAATAACTTGGTTTTCCATTTGGCCCAAGTACTGTCAAATCTAGTTGTTGCATCCTTCTTCATCCATCATGGTAGTAGTTTTTTTTTTCTTTTTTCTTGGGTATGATAGAAACTCTTTGTGATTCACACTTTTCATAATAGAGAGTTTAAAAGGGCAAATCTCAAGTGAATTTATAAAGGAAATTTGATTTTAGAAAAAAAAAAAAAAAAAAAAAGGAAGAGAAGGTCTCTGTTAAAAAAGGTTATCGATGAAATGTTGCCGACTGCAAACACACATTTTCTTTTCTTTTTGCAAGCGTTCAGCAATTCCATTTCTCTGGAAAATCCCAGGGGGTTTATGCCAGGCCTTGACCAAATTATCCATCCCTTCCTCTGAACACCTGGCAAATCACGACTGTGGTGTAAGAAATCTCTCTTTTCCTGTCTCTCGCTTTCGCTCTCAGGTGTTCATCAGAGCAACGGAGCAGAAAGTTTCAGATGTGCTGCCTCGTTTTTCCATTATGCACAACGTCATAAGTCCATCAGTCTCGCTTGGCCTCTTACTGCATTTCCCTCCTGTAAGACTATTCTGATCTGATGAGATAACTTTACCTTGGTAAATCTAAGGAGATGGGAAAATGAGTCACCACCCAGAAATGTGCTAGGCATGCTAATTGGAAGCATTTCCGCAAAGTGGAATTTAATCACTTTACAGTTGAGCTTGGACCCTGATATTGTTCGTTAATTGAATTTTAGCATCGCGTTTGTAGCTGGAGCTTTCCTCAGGAAGTGCCTGTAGAGTAGAAAGGAGATATGATCAGGTAACTGGCAGTGTAATTTAGTGCATGAGTGATCTTCTTCGGGCTTCTTTTTGATATCAGGATTTCAAAGCGCCATGTGCGTCGTGATGTCTCGCGGCCTGCCTACTCTTATCTAGCAGATTTACACAGGTCAGTGCAGAACAAGAGCCGCCCGAGGGACGTGGTGTAATTGACCTGTAGCGAACAGATTGGGATTAATTATAGAGGCAAGGAACGCAGATGAGCTTTCTGGGCAGCCTGGTCTATCAACACCTGTAAGCATGCACTTACACAACTCTGTATGTATATTTATTTATATATACAGTGCAAACGTTTTTGAGCCCTTCATGTCTTCCTATTAAATTTTATTAAATTACTCACTCATTCACTCATCATCTATAACGCTTTATCCTGTATTCAGGGTCACGGGGGGCCTGGAGCCTATCCCAGGAGGCGGACAGGGTACCAATCCATCACAGGACACACACACATACACATTCACACACTATGGCCGATCTGAGAACGCCAATTAACCTAACCTACTTGTCTTTGGACTGTGGAAGGAAACCGGAGTACCCGGAGGAAACCCACCAAGCACGGGGAGAACACGCAAACTCCATACACACAGAGACGGGAAACTAACCCGGGCCCTTGAGGTGCAAGGCGACAGCGCTAACCACTACACCACCGTGCCGCCCTTTATTAAATTCAATTATATATAAAAATAAAATATAGATAGATTAAACTAAATAAATGAGAACAAATGCTTTGCTGCAAAGTGCCTAAAGAAACTATTTAAAATGTAGTTGTTCATGAAAAAGCCTCAGCAGCAACCTCATTTCCCCTCTCGTCCGACCATTCAGCATCAGCAGTATACTAATCACCACCTGATCATCTGTCAAATCATCTAAAACTGGTTAAGTTGAAGGCTGAATAAGGTAGACTTATTATGAGTTCCAAAAACTTGCCAGAAAAGAGAGTTGAAAGAGTCCTTCAGGAAGCTTGGAGAACTTATTCCTCAAGACTACATGAAAAATACAAGAAAGTCTGGATCTTTGGAAACAAAACATGAACAAATCAAGGGTTACTCAATACTTTTTCACAATACTGTAATTCCTTTTATAATAGTTAATGCAACATTTTTGACAAATGCCTTCAATTAAAGCTTAATTTTGACACTGTTCACATCTTGAGTGTTTCACTTAAAATGTATTGTGCTGTTGTACAGAGGCCACATGCCTATAAAAATAAAATAAAAACACCTTTATTCCAAAATTTATAGGCCTGAATGTATATAGACTGACTTTCATTCATAAAACATTGCAAAGAATGTAGAAACTTGTGATTCCCTGACAATACAACGTGTACTCTTAGTAAGTGAGCAAAGCTTTAGATGGAACTCAGCTACCTATCCTCTACCCAGAGTCAGGAAATGTTTATAACCATTGCATTTTCCCACAGTTTCAAAAGTACATGCCCTGGTTCAGTAATGAATCCAAATCAAGGATTATCAGCATCTTTTTTCAGTACGTGTTGCTTTCAGATCACATAATGCTATTTAAAATTAGGAGGAGTCGCTCTGAGCCTTCTTATTTTCATGTGCCTACATAAAGTGCTAAAATGCTCAAAATAATTTCTGAAAAAAATAAATAAATAAATAAACATTGGAAAATCTGACCCACCTTAAAATGTGCATGGTGTTACTACTGAATCATCCAGCACAACATACTGTATGGCATGTTTGTTAAAAATCAGTCGTGGGTGCCAATACTTTTAGTTGAAAATACAAAGTCATTTTTTTTCCCTTTAAAATAAAAAAAGTGAAAATAGATATAGACGCAAATGTTTTATGCAACAGCAGAGCTTGGTGCACAAGTACACATTCAAGGGTGCCAATACTTTCAGAGAAACCAAATAAGTTCGAGTGCATGCTTCATAAGAGTTGAGTGTTAAATGCTGTACGTTTTAAAGAATTCATGGCTCTGAAATTTTTTTTATTCTGTTTGTGGTTAAAGGAGTAACTAGATACCTTAAAATATGTTTTGATTAATAGAAAATTCATTCATTTGTTAAAGGATTATTATTAAATTAAAAGAGTTTTTTAGTGCCATCTAAAAACTACCAGCCTTTCTGCAATTGCTGTAGTTCATTCCAGGTCACCTAATAAAATGATTATACCTGTTGAAATGCCTATTCTCGCGCACTGTACCTACTCAATCCATTAGTTAATTAATATACCAATAAGAAAACAATGACCTAAAAGATGATTATCTTCTTTTCTAAAGAGCCATGGATAAAATGTCAGCGTAGCCCATGTGCATGGTAAGTACGGCACGCAGCAGCTGGCATTCTCAGTGCCATTTAGAACAAAATCAGATCAATTCTCTCTTTGTCTGTTTTGTCAGATGCCAGAGGTCAGCATAAAGTCACATTCTAATTAGCTAAAGACTTCACAGAAATGCTGCAAACATTATTGGAACAGTTTGTATTCCAAGTTGTATTACCTCTTCGAATTAGTGTTAATTCAGGTGCCATTGTTTTTTGGCTGCTCCCGTTAATGGGTGGCCACATCTGAGCATTTGACTTGCCACAGGTTTTTACACCAAATGCTGTTATTAAAGCAATCCTACCATTTTTATCGAGACTTGAGATTAAGGATGATCTGCATCCTTAGTTGGGTTGGGTTTGGGCCATTGACTGGGAAAACAACCTAGAAAATGAGGAGCCTAGCACTGAGCCCCCAATGCCCCCATTGCTTGATTGATTTTATTTGTCACCTATACATTACTGCACAGTGAAATTCTTTATTATTCCTATATCCCAGCTTCTGTTAGTAGGCTAGGGTCAGAGTGCAGGGTCAGCCATTATATAGCACAGACAGGGTTAAGGACCTTGCTCAAGGACCCAACAGCAGCAACCGGGAAGAGCTGGGGCTTAAACTTCCGATTAGTATCTCTGAGGTTTTACACACTGAGCCACAACTGTACAGTACTGATACTATAAGCAAATGCAAAATAATACATGATCAAAATCATACATGGTCGCTTTGCACCTCCAGGGTTCAGGTTCGATTCCCGGCTCTGTGTCCATGGAGTTTGCATGTTCTCCCCGTGCTAAGAGTTTCCTCCAGGTACTCCGGTTTCCTCCCACAGTCCAAAGACCTGCAGGTTACACCAATTGCTCGTAGTTTGTGACAGTGTGTGTATATGTGTATGCCCTGCGATGGATTGGCACCCTGTCCAGGGTGTAAACCGCCTTGTGCCCTAAGCCTCCTAGGATAGTTTAGACGATGAGTGAGTGAGTGAGATTTTTGGCTCCCACTCTGTCTCCTCTTCCCCAGAAAGAGAATTCAATCCCACACAGGGAACAAGATACCCACCAGCCCCGATTAAAGTCAACACAGATTTTCTTACAGTATATTTGCTGCTTTATTGTTGAAGGGTGCCAATAATTCTGGCGTGACCGCTGAGATATTGGGCTTTGACTATGATTTCTGCAACTGAGCACAACGGAACCTAGTTTTAAGAAACTATAAGGATGAGTTTGATTTAGTCTAACCCAGACAGAAGATTCATGCAGCCTGTCAGTGGCACTCGATTAGGTCAGGTGATTACAGAGTGATACGCCCCCTAGACTCCGTCTGCATTCATATCTAGACTATTAGGTTTCATTATATGTACAGCCATAACTCAGGATTGTTGTCAGCCGTAATTGAGATGGTGCCTGTGAAATACAGTGAATATGAACAAGGTGTCTTTTTCTCAAGCTGACTTTGGAGGGAAAAGGAACAGCAGACATACTACTGAGGTTTATGTCTTTACTGTTGTTGGATGAGCACTTTAATCGTTTATAGTTTGTCTTTCACAATCTTTCTTATACCATTAAGACCTTGTGGCATTATTAAGCAATACAGTATCACACTTAAGGTAATGCTGTTGTAGTGAATTTCAGCACGGCTATGACGTGATTATAGGCGCGAACGCACAGATCTCGAGTTTTATATTGGTTTTATAAAAAAGCATAATTTCAAACAAATCAAAAGATTATGATTTTTGTCCATTATACTGTAATTTCTCCATCAACACATCCTCCTGTGACAGGAAGACCTAGCGTTGAGGCTTAAGCTGATGTTAGGTAACCAAATATCACGGGCAATTCAGAGGCAATTCAGGATGAGTTCGAACCAATAACTAATGAGACAAATTGTTTTTAAGATGATATAACGTTATCAGAAGTGTTTTCTTGCCGAAAGTGCTTCCATGACTGTATGGGTTTTGGCAAGCAGCTGCCCTCTCCAGCTTGCTCTATGCAGTATAATAAGTCTTCTACTTGCGACCATTCGAATTATGAACTTTCAAAGATATGAACATGCATTTACATCAAGTTAGATCACATGTCTGGGGTACATTGTCACGTGCATGCAGTGTGCATCGTCTGCATGCACGTGACTCCTGTACAAACCCAGGATGTCCCGAAGCAAGCCTAAAAGCAGCCGCGATGAAGCTGGTACTAGTAAGAAGCACCAAGCAGTAACAACAGAGATAATATTTGATGTAGAAATAATGGAGTGAATGGTGCGAGGTGATAACATGTCAGACATCGCTCGCTCTTTTAACACGAATCGTTCAACCATTCTAAATAACACTTTACTATAATATACTGTGTTACAACAAAGTCAACCTATAAATTAGCTCTCATAACAATACTCATTTATATACTGTATAGGGGACCTACTGTACTGCAGACCACACTGACCTACTTTCACCCAAGCTGCGACTGACACTTAGTGAAAATAGCAACTGTTGAAACATCCGTGATGCAGAACTTCCCAGTGCTGTTATGCTCTATTATCCTCACTCAGTGAATGCTCAGATTACATAGTCCAGTCTAACTGTTGTATAATGATATAATACTTTCCTCAACCTTAACAGTTGGATAGATTTTCGATTTCAACCCTCTCATCTCATATCACAACACCTTTATACACAATCATGCAAACCGCTACATAAACATCAATTCTCAAAATGCAACACTGAAAATGTGGACTTTCGGTTTCAGCACTCCTCTACATTTCTGCCTATGCTCTGGCCCTCGTACGCTAAAGAGATGCGCGCATACGAGTATCAGGTCTTGGAGTGCTGTTGCTCTCTGTGTAATTGTTTGCCCTTTCTCAGTTAATTGCCTCTCGGGCTGTTCCAAAAGCATGTTCTGTGATGAGTCATAGCTCTTCACAAATCTGGCATCTACTTGCCAAAGGTCCTTACCCTCTCACAGCACTTGAGAGAGGATTTAGTGTAAGCGTATGTTTTTTTTTTTTTTTTTTTTTTTTTTCCAGTATTTCAGAGAGCTGGCTGCAACGTGTATTTCACACTTGAATGTTGAAAATCAAATGAAACAGTTCTCTTGTTTGTTTTTTTTTTTTTTAATATCATAATTGGAACCTTTTGGCTTGTCGCATATAACTAAACAGATACTGTATGAATGCAACCACATTTACTGAGGCCTAAGGGAATAAACAGTCACAGAGGTGTAGTCGGAGAATTGTGTATAATCGCTTTTTATCGACAGGACGATTCCCAGCTGTAATTAGATGTGACAGAGTAAAAAAATAAATGGATGAAGGCTGCTTCCGGACAGCCACGCTTCTCTTCCCTGAACTACTTATATATCTGTACTCTGGTAATGATGAGTTGCCTTTTTTTTTCTCTAAAGAAGTGAAGTAAAAAGGTGTCACAAAACTTATTTATTCATTTTTTATTAATTTTTTTTACTGTTTATAAGGACATAACACATAATCAACCTTAGAGGTGCAAAGAAACAACACCGAACCAGTCATGTATTACAGTGGGTATATAAAAGAATCACCTATCACATTTTGTTACTTTGCAGCCTGAAATAAAGACAGACACGGTTTTCTTGAAAAATGTTGCACTGAGCAAAGACAGCCGAATAAAACAAAAAACATCTGTTTTTAATTTCAGGCAACAAAGGTTTGTACTTGTCTTTTGTTTTTCTTCTCAGATTAAAGATTCTACTGTTTTAATAATAGGCATTGTGCTTTTAAACTGGTAGTTATCTTTAATTTTTTTAATTGCCCCAAAAATTCGTCGGAAGTTGCCTCCTTTGCCTTCTTCAGTTAGTTAAAAGACTTCAAAGGTGCAGGACCTTTATTAGTACCTTGAACAAGGCAGCATACAGCAGGGGGGCACAGCTTGTAAAACCTCCATCAAACTAGACGTTAAGACTCAAGTAGTCTCAGTCTTTAAGTTTAAACAGATGCAAGACAACACAGAGGATCAGAGAAGCTTAAATAACAAACATAATCAAAAACCTAAAAGACACCTGAGAGTCAGGATACAATCTTTTTGAGCGAAACTTTCAACATAAAAGTTTCACAAAAACCATACAGAGTTTGTCTAAAGCATGCTGGTAACAGCGAGCAACTCTGTTAACTCTTTCTGTATACCACTGTTGTTGTATACAGCATTTGGCAGCCTCATCCAGAGCAACCTATATGTCTATCTCATTATACATCTGAGCAGTTGAGGTTTAAAGGCTTCACTCAGGGGCCCAACAGTGGCAGGGTTTAAACCTGGGGCCTTCAAATCAGTAGTCCAAAGCACTAAGCTACCCCTGGCCCTATGTTTTACATTAATGATGTTTTTTTTTCACAGGCTCAGCTGGAGGGACCCGAGGTTTTCCTTCCCCTTCTTGAAAGTTCATATGACATTAGAATGTCTGGCTGCTTTATGTCCCAGGGTGCCTCCATGTGTGCCAGTTATGCTGTCACAGATAATCCTAACAGACTCCTTCCTTGTATTTAATCCACCATTGAACAAGAGCATACCTAACAGTCTGTTCTCACCCTTCTCTCATCTCTTATCCCCTCTCCCTCACTCTGTATCTCTCTCTCTCTCTCTCTCTCTCAGTGAAGCTACATGTTAGTCATGCAGTCTAATGAAATGTCGGTGATGACTCACTCTGCCCTGTCTGATCTATTCTGATCAACGTCTGCTTAGAGATTTTGTCACCTGAGTATCACTCACAGCTGCTGCTGAGAATCAGCCCAGCATGTATAGCCAAAATATTTGCTGAAAGATTGTTGTGGATGATACCACACTAATTCCCTGAAGATTGCTGTGGACTGTTTCATTTGGATAGCATAAACATTGAAGTTACTTTAAGCGGCGCATACCTGTACATCTGCAAGCAGCTTCGCTCATGTTATCTCAGAGATCTGGCTGAACGTAACTGAATCTAAAACTAGAGTTGTTGTCGGTGTAAATTTCTCATGCTGGAGATTCCTAGTTAAAGTGGCTTGGGCACATTTTGTGCCAGTCTCAGGCTTGGTCATGCTGTCCGGAGAATTCTCGACATCACGCACACCGCAGACTTTAGTTAAATGTTCAAGACCATAGACAGCTCTTTTACGCGGCCTTCATGCCTGAAATAGATCTGATCCTAAAAAAAACGGGGTTCATTTCTCTCCTTTCACTAATAGCCAGTCTTTGTGATTTACAGAAAAGGAGTGGACACGCTCGAACAAAAGCCCAATAACATGAAAAGGTAGCTCTCTCTTTCTCTTTATGTGGCTGTCTGTGTCTCACTTCCGCAAGTTGTTCACCGAGCTGTTCAGTTGTGAAATGGGAACAAGCTCAGGTTCTAATCACTAGCGAACAACAATACATCTGAATCCTGATCATAAAACAACTGCCCCCTTGGGAGCGATTTAGAAAAGATGCCCTGGAAGGTACAAGTTGTTTTGCTAACAAACAACCCTTTGAGTATATTTATTCTCTGCTTCAGGAGACAAGACAATGAAACTGAAAAAAAAAAAAATCAGAACGAACACACACATATACGGTATATACAGAAACACAAACACACACAGAATGACTCAGTGCTAAAATAAGAGCTGCAGGGTTGAATTAACCACTGACACCTTGCAAGGTGTCCGCTTCTATCCATCACTGATACCAATCACTGATATCGCATCTGTATGTGCTGCAATGCATGCTGGGTAGAATATTGTACCTTGCACATTGACATTGAAAGTGGCTAATTTGTGTAATCTGGTCAGTTGTGCACATTCAGTTTCACTGCTCTGCTCCTAATGAAAAACATTTCAAACAACTCAAATTTTACAGTTATAACGACTGACTCGGTCCGATCTGAACTCTCTGTGGAGGTGGAGGCAGCGTTGATTATAGGGCAACTTAGCCAATAATCTGACCAGTGCGCACACCCTCAATGTCTCATGATATTAAAATCTGTCAAAAAAAAAACCCACTCAATGAAATCTGTGGGTTATGATATTGCATTCACAGGAGGTCCAGGATTACCAGAGAATTTGTGGTAACTTTGTGCAACAAGACGGTATGTTTCCTTATGTGTTTTTTTTTTCCCTCCTTCAGAAACAAGGCAGGACCAAATGTAAATGGATGGGGTTCTGTGAGTTGCAAGGTGGGGTTCCATGGATTGGACTTGTTTGACTAGCACATTGCATGGATTTTGGGAATTTGGAGGCCAGATTAACAAGCTTGAACTCTAAGACCCATAAACCATAAGCTGTGATGCACTTGGTGTTCATAGCTAGCATTAACTTTGGCCAGAATTGGCTAGCCTTTGGTCACCACAGTCATAGATAAACCTTCAGTGGCCATGATCCTATCACCAGTTTACTGGTAGAAATTGATAATCACTCACTCACTCATTCACACCACTTTATTGGGTCGGGTCGGGTCTAGGGGGGGCTTGGAGCCTATCCCAGGAGACTTAGGGCAGAAGGCGGGGCACACCCTGGATGGGTTGCTAATCCATCACAGGGCACAAACATACACTCAAATGCTCATTCACACACTAAAGGCAATTTGTGAGCGCCAATCACAAACCAAAGTACCCAGAGGAGACCCACCAAGCATGAGTAGAACATGCAAACTCCATGCACACAGACCCGAGGTGGAATCGAACCCGGATCCTGGCGGTGCAAGGCAACAGTGCTAACCACTAAGCCACTGTGCCACCTAATTGATAATTAATATTGTTCAATTGAGCTAGCAGTGATGTTAGGGTATTGGCTGATTGGTGGTGTTAATGTTTTAACACTATGATCCAATGTGAAGAGCCACAAACCACATAAAAAGTTGTCACATAAATCACACCATAGATGTGAAACTCATCCATTAAACTTTTTATTGGATAAAAAAACTTTTTTATTTTTTATTTTATTAAACTTTTTATTATATAGCATTGTAATATCCTATTTTTTATAGATATTCTAATGTGGATAGCGATACTGCATGCAAAACAGACAAGATTTGTCATTACGTTCTTTTAAACATTCTGTTCGTAAGGCTTTTTTCATTAGTGTTGATTTTTGTTCATTTTCTGTGTATTAGTGACTCGATTGTTATACCTAAAACCAGGCAATTTGGTGGACAACTATACACAATGTACACTGGGGTGGTTATTGGCTATATTGATCTAGCAAGAAATAAACTGCCAATTCAGTTTATATTAATGTTATTGAGGTTTATCTGATATGACAGGGTAATTTTCTGAAAAGAAGGTTCTTCATCTGGGAACCCATTCAGTCAGCACTTCTTCCAGATTTAATGCATGAGGAGCCCAAATTGCAAACACTTATTCATTCATCACACTAATAAGATCATTTAAAATCTATTGAACGCCGCAGAGGTGCTGTACACAACTGAGCGTGTGTCCAGGCGTCCACGCGCTTAGCTAAACACTTATGCAAAGAAAAAGGGGCTCATTTTAAGGGCAGGGGTTAACAAACCTATTCAACTTAAATAATGAGGTGAGATTTTAAGGAGGGATAAAATAGGTACAATCACATTGCTTCAAAATTATTATTTTTTTAATAATAAAATCTGACATTTTCTGATTGGATCTTAGTCACTTTTGTATGTGGTAGTAGATTGGATATTCATTGGATATGCGGTCATGTGACTTGTGCAAAAAACAGTGGTACCTCGGCATATGAGAATTTTTCAACATATGAGCGAACAAACTGAGATGAACCCGAACGCCGGCTAAGTTGCGCGAAAGTCCAGAAGACGCGCAAAACTTGTTTGTGTAACCAGGAAGCCAAGCGACTTTTTATTTGTGGGTTTTTGTTTTTGCATTTTGTGCAAGATTTAGTGAAGACGTAGCACCATGGGTCCCAAGAATGTTAGCAAGGACGGCTGCAAGAAGGAAACATAGCCACTTTCAGATTCCAAAAGAAATGATTAATTTATGGTTATCTGAGATTTAATGTCTATTTATTTCATATTTTACTTAATTTATATGTCTTTTCTAAATGTTTTTATATTTAAAAAAATATTTTAAAAAAATATCTTTATTTTACATTATACATTTCCTATGGGAAAATGTGGCGCAATAAGTTTTTTTTTTTTTTTTTTTTTGCCTTAAGCATTCGCCTCTGGAATGGTTTAAATTTGTATGCCGTGGTACCACTATATTATAAAACATTAAGCAATATTTATGGTTGTTCATGTCATAAGAAACATCACAGACCTCAGCAAGTTGACATGACATTGACATTTCCATCATGGTCTTGGAAAACCCCTGAAATCCCACCTGTTGCAGGGGACCTGAAGTACACGATGGTCTGTGTGTGTGTGTGTGTGTGTGTGTGTATGTGTGCGGGTCAATATCAGACTCTAAGCTGACACTCATTTATTCCATCACACAGCCGAGTGAAATTAAGTGCTTTGAGGTTCGGACACCTGGTGCCTTGGTATTGTCCGGGGTTTCTCCCGTACAGACGTCCCACTGAGCCGAACCTCCGAACCAATCTGCACTTCAATTCTCTCAGTTGCTTCAGACACGCCGCAGGAGGACTACGCGATGCCTCATCCGTCTACGTCCGTTCAGCAGACTTTTCCGGCGCCCTGCTGCACTCCTACACATAACACATAACCCCATCATGACACTCACAACCCGACTTCACATATTGCCTCGCACCCTGTTTGACAGAGGCGCCGCGGGGGAAGCTGCAAAGCCGCTTCGTTTCGAGAGAAAACAAAAAAGGAGGCAAAGGAGGAGGAGGTGAGAGACCTTGCACTGTGTGTGCACAAAGATTCAATTCAACACAATGCGTACAAACTGTTACATGAGCAGGAGGAGCAATTGGTCAGGGAAAGAAGTGTCCTTGAGGTCTGGAATACATCAAAGAGAATGGAAAAAAAAAGGGAATTGTGTAAAGAGAAGAGAGAGAGAGAGAAAGGAACAATGGTGTTTTATGTGTTGTTACCAAGGCAGGAGGAATAAAATGCTGAAGACATTCAGGAAGACAGAATAATGAAATGTTAAATCCTTGACATCATCACAAGAACCAAGACAAAAAACATAATCTGCTGCATCACTTGAGAAGGAGTTAGCCTTGTTAAAAACGATGAAAAGTTGCAATGTTTTTTAATACAGTATAGAGTACTGTGCAAAATTATTGAGCCCCCTCTCGTTTCTTTATATTTGTATTCCAAACAGCCACTTTCGACTTTTTTTAATGTACAGTAGTCTGAAGGAATAGGTCTCGTTTTTCGGCAAGTTTTTTTTTCGCTCTCATTTTCAGTCCAGTGCCGGTTCCTGAGCAGTTTCAGAGGAATGTTTTTTTGGTTGTTAAGCCACACAGCGACCTACAGTATCAATCATTCAAGCATAAAAACATCTCACTTAAGGCATGAAGCAGTGAGAAACAGGTGCAGATGATGACAGATGATTAGTACACTGGTGATGCTAAATGCTGCGTGGTTGGAACAGACGAGAGGGGAAATGAGGTCAAGATAATCTGAAGATATTTCACCCCATGCTTCCTGGAGCATCTCCCACAAGATGGATTGGCTTGATGGAGCTCAATGACCTGAGAGCTGACCACTCCATTACAGTCAGAATTCCCGGCTAACTTTAAACGTTTCTGAATTTGATGAAAATGTGTGTTTTCTCACTGTATATATAAGTAAGTAAAAAATAAATACGCTTTCGTATTCCCTCATTAAAATGATTTAGACAGTCACGAAGGCACTGCTGTCTTCACTTCTTCATCAGAAGTGAATCATCCACTTAGGGATGCTTTAAGGAGACCAAACAGGTGAAAATCTGATGGAGTTTTTTTTATTTTTTTTTTATTTTTATTTTTTTTCCGTAGAATGTAGGGTGAAGTGTGTGTCTTCACCGTGATTGCAAATGAGCTGGTGTAACATGTTCACACCTGCACCGTAGTGACTGGGAGACAGAAGCCTAGTGAATTAAAAATAAAACACTTCATGATGTCCTGGAAACCACCACCTCATCCTTAATTATTTTCCTAAAACAGCATGCTTTAAAGTGCTTTACGCCATAGTAGACACAGAGGATCTCCTTTCTTATAACTCCATACTGCAAGTAAAATTTGGCAGGAAGGATATCCGGTGTAAAAACTGTGCCAACAACTCGACGATCTTCTGATCAGATGTAGCGATCCGGAGAAAGGGAAAAGAAATAAACGCTGTAAGTAACAAACTAGCAGGTGATTTTAATCATGACTTGACGCCAATAAGGTGTATGATTTCCAGAAGCATCCTAATTTTTCAGAGCGGTAACCTATTCAAGCGCTTCCACCCTGCACCATCAATTCTCCGTCTGTGTACAGTAAGTGTGGATTCCTGTCAGTGTGTATGTATCCGCCTGAGGACCGTAACTGCATGCAGTGTGCACAGCTGCAGTCTTCAAACATGCAGTTCTTGTAAACTTAACATGTGGTGCTCGGTTTGATGTGAAATGTGTATAATTAAAAGGACAACTCTGACAGTTCTGCAAAGTCTCGCTAACTTTGTCTTTAGTCCTACTTCTGAAAGTATGGAGCTGTCAACAAGTGACAACGGGGCTTTCAAAATGACGCCGTACTTTTACTGAAACTCGCAACTATGCAAACAATTAAATCTGTGGTAGGATACATCTTTTTTTTTTTTTTCCTGCTGTGTGGGTGTATTTGTTTTTTCCCAAACTCTATAAATTGGGTGCTTTCGGCTGCAGTTCATGACGGCTTTTATTTAGTTAAAATTCTTCTGATTGTGATTTCTATCAAAAGTCCACCATAAAAACTATTATACAACAGTCAGTTCTGAACAACCAAACCTACGGTAGCCGGCTTTTAATACAAGGCTGAATCCCGACGTGCTCTCCAGCTCCTGATTAAGGGCCCTACTTTGTGCATGGGACAAGGGATTGTATACATTAGCACGCTAGATTTCAAGTTAACAATATTTGGCATTTAACCTCAGAACCCTGAAACTGAAACTCTAATGCCTATGAGATCTGCAGGATTGTTCATCACCTCCTTGTTCCCTTCACTATTGGTACTATGTAATATTTTGGTCAATGAAAGGATATTTTCTTATATAAAATAAGTTAATTCTACTTTCTTGCTTTCTTCCTCATACAGTATATCTAATATTAACCTGTGAAATCTTCCATGCTGCTACCTTCCTCTCTTCTCTTGCATCTGTTCTTAAGGTGCTAACGCTCCCACGCTCACCTTCTCGGTCGCTCTTTATGTCTCTTTCTATCTCCCTCTCTCTCTTTCTTTCCCCCTCTCCAACACCTCCCGGTTCGTCTCTGGAAGAGCATCTGTCTGCATAACTATTTTGTTCGTCAGGATTACATCAGGACATATTACAATGTTTTATATTCTTGGTTGCAACATATGTCGATGACACAGGCGCTTACGCAAACATTATCAAAACCGGACTTTTTACTGTTAATAAACAGATACCTTTCTGACAGACGTTTGATTGAGTCTCTCCTAGCGCCAGAAAAACTTATCGAAGCAGACCGAGCGACTCGCATATTCAACTACGCAACTTTAAAGCTTTACAGCCACATAGTACACTGTGAGAATTTAAACTACTTTCACCCCTGTTAATTGACAGTCGCCGGCTCCAGGAGGTGCAGTTAGTTGGTTTCCGCCAATCATGGAAGGCTATGTGTTGGAATTAACTGGTAAGTTAAGAAACAAATCATAATCTGTTGATATTAAATATGTTTATGGAACCGTTGTACAAAAGCAATTTCACACTCAAGGTCATGTTGTTGGGCTGCACCCTAGTGCCTACAACTGCATCACAACCTCTCGTGATATTCCTTAATTGACTATGTATAGTTTCAGGGGGTCCACAGAAGCGACGGCCCAATGGCTGGGGCTAGTATAAACGTATGTCGGGCCAATTAGTTGTTTGCTAGTCGCTGTTCTGTGTGGACAGCTTCTGCCACGCATCTGCCCACATCTTCACTCATTCTGAAACTCTGTTCATTCTGAAGTCTCTAAACACAGCTTTGTCAGGTTCCGTATCCACAAGCTCCCTCAGAGCAGAAAACACTTAATTAGAGAGTTTTTGTTGCTTTTCTGCCACTGAAGCTGAAAAACAGACATGGCCAAACTATCATAGAAGGCAGTATGATACATCATGATGAGGTTATCCAGTACCATCTTATATCCTCAACAAACCTGCAAATTTTTGCCATTCAGATTGCCTGTTATACCGTTGCAGGGTAACCAGCAAGCTTTATTAGCCTGGACGGTCTGCCATAGCCACATTGTTTCACTACACCAAACTTTACTATGGAACAATGCTAATATGACTATTCAAAAGAAGTGACTGTAGAACTATAGAAAAGGTACTCATCAAACATTTTCTTAATTACTTCAGGGAATTTCACGTTTTATATCAACTTAAATCAATGGTTAAAAATCTTGGTTTTCTTTTGGTGATATATGCCCAACACCTTCCTCCCTGGTCTCATCAGACTGTAGCACATTGTAGCCCATTTTGGTTGGCTTGGATAATTGGGCTTCTGTCTAGTCATCCTGCCCCAAAGCAAACATGCAGGGAGCGACTAAATCTTGCCCAGTACTTTGGCCCATGTTCCACAGGCAGAGAAGCTTCAGCCAATACTGAGGTGTTAAGCAGATCAGGACTAAGCAGGGATCAGCGTCAGCCAGTTGGTTCTGCCTGAAACAGGATGGTGAAGAAGGGCAGGAGAGCTGAGATTTAAGAGGCAGATGGTGGGGTGAAACTGGAGTCAGTGTGACAGACTTTCTTCTCTCTGTGTCTCATCAAAAATACACACATTCTCTCTCTCTCTCTCTCAGCTATGTCAATACAATCTCTTCAGTATTCCAGAATTAACTCGGATTGTCTTGGATTGTATAAACACATTTTATACTGATTGGAGTAAGCAGAGTTACATTCAAGGTTCAACATGATGAGCCTTTCACGAGTTCTAAATGCTCAAGATGTTCATGTTCATTACATATCATAAAACAGACTCTATAGCAAGAGGCAGCATTCCATTTTTCCCCTTCTTCTTCTTATTATTATTACTATTATTATCATCAATGCTATTGATGTTTACATCTTAAAATATATATTTTTACCATTTAAAATTAATATTTTCATTTAATTTGTATGGGGGTACTCCGGTTTCCTCCGACAGTCCAAAGACATGTAGGTTAGGCTAATTGGCGTTCCCAAAATTGCCCATAGTGTGTGAATGAGTGAGTGTATGTGTGTGTGTGTGTCTGTGCCCTGCGATGTATTGGCACCCTGTCCAGGGTGTACCCTACCATGTGCCCTATGTCTCCTGGGATAGGCTCCAGGCCCCCCGTGACCCTGAATACAGGATTAAGCGGTATAGATGATGAGTGAGTGTGAGTGATGTTTGGGGGGCGGGGGGGGGGGGTGGACACTGGTGGCTCAGTGGTAGGTTTTTCACCTGTCATGTGTAAGGCCCAGCTTCAAACCCCAACCACTGGATGCAGTGCCGGTTCCAAGCCCAGATAAAATGGGAGGGTTGTGTCAGGAAGGGCATCCGGTGTAAAATCTGTGCCAAGTAGTTGTATGGCCCACGGTGGCGACCCCTTGCCAGGAGCAGCCGAAAAACTAACAACAACAACATGTTCATGTCAAATCTTGCAAATAGTGATTTACAGTAAAGAATTTAATTCAACAGTTACGTTTTTTTCTTAATGTTTATATCAATTAAATACATTTGTATTTAACACTAACATTAGATATTTACATGTAAGATTTAGGCAAATTTTTTAAACTGTTGAGGTACATTTGTGTTTAGCTACTAAATCCACATATCCACAAACAATTGAATATATTAGTTTTCATAGAAAGAATAGTAGAAAACCTTTACAGGTGTTTTAGACAAACTGTTTGTCTTACTGTACCTTACCAGCTAAAACCCCATAGTTCAGCATCTAGCTAGCATAAATCCTACAAGTCAGATAACAAAAACACTACAAGTCATCAGCTAACTTGCAAAAAAAAAAAAAAAATACAGCTCTGAAGCTAGCTAGCTAAAACACTAAATGTCAGTTAGCTAGCTAGCAAAAACACTACAGGTCATCAGCTAACAGAAACCGTAAAGGTCATCAAAAACAATACAGGTTAGTAGCTAACTATCAAAAACACTACAGGGCAGATCGCTAGCTAGCTAGCAAAACTCTACAGGTCAACAGAAAGTAAAAGCACTACAAGTAAGTAGCTAGCAAGCAAAAGGTCATCAGCTAACAAAAAACACTACAGGTCAGTTGCTACAGTAGAGGTCAAAAACACTTTAGGTCAGTAGCTCGCAAAAACACTGCAGGCCAATAGCTAGCTAGCTAGAAAACACTATGGGTCAGTATCTACAGTAGCTAACAAAAACGCTAAAGGTCAGTAGCTGTCTAGCAGAAACAGTACAAGTCAACATCTAGCACCAATCTGCACACACTGCATGTCATCAGCTAACAAAAAAACACTACAGGTCGTTTTCTAGCTAGCAAAAACACTACAGCTCAGACAGACTTACTGTAGCTCCGTCTTTTAGTCTGACAAACACAAAGGGAAATTCACAGTAAACAAATCAGCTAATGCAGTCCTTTACTTCAAAGTAGGCTCGCCACACCAACCCATCCCATTAGTATTTACTCTGTATATTTGAATTTATGCCCATCTTTAAATGTCACAAATCCAGCAGTGAATTGCCGAGATGTCATTATAGATTTTTTTTTTTTTTTTTTTTGTGTGTGTGTGTGTGTGTGTGTGTGTGTGTGTGGAGAGTATTACTAGGTGAATTGCATCACAAAACACTTCCTCATTTCCATTACAGTTTGTACTTCTAAATCTACATCTAGTCCCATAAATATAACAGAGCACTTTCAGGGACAAAAACACACACTTATACATAATGTAGAAAACATAAACATAAAGTGCAAAACAGTCAGGGATTTAGCTTTCACTTCCTACTATATAATCATATGGATATCAGGCAAAGGCTTTGAATGGAAATGACAGGAGAAGCGATGTTGTTTGATCTGAAAGTGAATTTGCTGTTCGTTTAGAAACCTCTATAATTCAAATGAATTATAAGTTCAAATCTTTTACACTTGATTAAGGCAATCCGGGACTCTTGGTCGTGCAAAATAACAGAAAACAGTCATGAAGGTAAAAAATCTCTCTATATATAATCTCCTGTTGCACTAATGCACTTATCCCAATGTTTCAATAGTGTTTGGATACAGTACCATCAAGGTAGAAGGTTTTCTCAGTACCTCTGAGTGCAGGATGGCAGTTTTTCCAAAGTGGTCCAAAAGTGTTTTTTTTATTTGTTTGTTTTTTTGTTGTTTTTGTTTTCTCAGTGTGTACACTCTACAAACCCCATTAAAGTCTGTGGAGTGATTTTTGCAGTGATTTCAGGGCCATTTTTGAAGGGGTGAATTATTTGACATGACTTTTTTTTCTACCAGAGTATTAGAGTTTTTCAAGCTTTTTGACATGCCATGTCTCATATTCCCATCGGACCAAAAATGAGCGAGCTAGGAGTCAGGAGCGGGCCAAGTACCAAACGGTTCCTGGTTTTGTTCCATTGCGCTCAGGAGATTCAGCCTAACATTTACGTAAATATAAGGGAAGCATGCAAAATTCAGCGCAATATACCTGAATCAGGTGTTTTGAGAAAGCCATTGGTAGAATTCCTTAGAAAGTAATAACATAAGTGTTATGGTGGGATGGGGGATGGCTTCATGTCCTGCTCCATAACTTCAATATTATTATTATTATTATTATTATTATTATTATTATTATTATTATTATTGATCATTGTTATTGATAATTATAATTATTGATAATTGATAATTTATTGATGATGATAAAAATAATAATAATAATAATAAGACTCATCACTCTACCAGTGTTTTAGGCTCACTTCTGTTTTTAGAGCATCACTCCTGTGCTGTTGTATGGATACAACAGATGAGGTAAGGATTGAAAGACAGTTTGTCTGCGTTTTTTTTTTTTTTTTTTTTTGTCAGCAAACTGTCACATATATTTAAAAAAGCAAACAGATGGTCTTTCCTGCTGCCGCGTTCATTACACAGTGCTCTAAAGCATTTACCCTGCTGGAAATATAAAAGAAGAAGAAGTATTTTTTTTTCAAACTTTGACATTAGAGAAGATTTCTTTTCTGACACATCTCACTTTCTGCATTATGACTAACTACATGAATTCAGTCTCATCTAACATTGGCTAGATGCTTACTTAGATGCTACATATGAATGTCAAATGTGAGTCAATATGTTCTTCTTCCAGAGCCAGTGGATTTAAGGAACTAAGGCAACATTTTCTTCCTGGAAACCTAATGTTATCCACACAAGGGGCAAACGTGCCGAAAGAATAGATTTATTCCAACAAGAGAGAAATTATCGGATCAAGTGTTTACATGGCTAAATGTTACATTTCTATATATTTAACGGATTACCAAAAGGTCTCTCATTCCCTTTGAAAATCCATTCCAATCTGGCAGGATCAGCCCATGCTGTTACCTTACAGAGGATGTTTATGTGATGCATGTTTATGCTTGGCTGTTATTTTGTGATTGGGCTGTTATTCCCATTATTAGTGAAACTTTAGGGTCTGTGTAAACGCATCAACTGATTCGACTAATGGTCTTTGGTAATTATGTAACTTGCATGGATCATTGAAATGTTCACATTTTTTTTTTACCTTATTTTTATTTTATTCTATGTATTCAGAGTATTTCAAACAAGAAAAGATAAAGGAATTAATTTCAAGAATGAATTAAGATGAAGAAGAAAACACATTTCCTGGTCCTTTTCAAATATTCATCTGGCCACTGAAGGTGAACTTATTATAATGTGGTCTTCTGCTTTCCCTGTCTAGGGTTTGATATACCAGCTACTTCATTAGGTACACCTGTTCAACTGCTTGTTAATGCAAATATATAAATGAGCCAATCACATGGGAGCAACTCAATGCATTTGGGTATGTAGACATGGCATCTGAAGTTGCAGATGCAAACGAGCATCAGAGTGAGGAAGAAAGCTGATTTACTGTAAGAGACTGTAAATGCGGCTTGGTTGGTGGTTGGATGCTCAACCAATTGGCCGGCAGCAACTGCCTGATGCTATCATGTCAATTTGGACCAAAATCTCTAAAGAAGGTTTCCAGCACCTTGTTGAACCCTTGCTATGAATAATTAATGGTGGTTCTGAAGTCAAAAGGTGGTCCAAACCAGTATCAAAAAGGTGTACCTATTGAAGAGGTCGGAGAGTGTATGATAAGATGCTTTTCTGCTCGGCAGTATAGTAAAGAGTTATTATTTAAGTTGCCATTCCTGTCTGCCCTGACCTCTCTCAGAATCGACATGGCCTTTCTATCCATTGGTCTTCTTGAGTATGTTAAAAAGGATAATAATTTTAGCAAATGTTCGTTTAATTACATATATACAGTAGCACGTAGAATATATAGAAATGTTTAATAATTAATTTTTAATTATGAATTCTCTTACCAATAGTAAGTATACCGTACATTAGGAATGGACTGTACTGTATGTACAGTATATCATTGATATAACACCCTCTTGTGGCGTGCCACTGTCAGGTCACTGTCCTGCCTGTATTATAAATGAAAATAGAGATTTTTAGGTAAATCTTTGACCATAACTTTGCAGCCCATATTTTGTGTAGCCCAGATTTTTTATTTATTTATTATTTTTTTCACTTAAAGGTCAAAGTCTTGTACGAGTTTGTTATTTAAATTTAAAATGAATTTTTGGAAATTGCAAAGAGAAAAAATCTACACAGCAGTTTGGGACACATGGGATGGTGATCCAGTGTGTCTCATAGTTAATCCTTGATTCTCTCTCTCTCTCACTCACAAACACACATATATAGACAAAGACATATATAGATTACATTGTGGTATAATATGATTAGTGATTATTACTCTTCTCCGTGGGTGAAAGTAGGTCTGTATGGCTAGCACTGCCAAAACCCACATTCAAAACCAGACCTAGAAGCATTTTCAGTAAGAAAACACTACTCATAACATTTTGTCATCTTAAACAACACTTTGTCTCCTTAATAATTGCTTCTAAGTCATTCTGAACTGCCTCTGTTGTGTTTCGATCTTTCATTACTGCTAGTTAAAGTGAGCGCAAGCTTCCGCCAACGCGCTGGAACTGACTGATATCCAGTGCTGTGGGGTTTTGGCAGCCAGGCATTTGTTGCAAAATCTCCCAAGTAAAATGTGCAGCAGAATAAGTTATGATATTTTATTTTATTCCTGCAAAACAGACAGCAGAATATTTTTTTTTCCCACCATGCATGAAGCCAAGACGAAGTAAATAATATGAAGAAAAACAATATGAAGCCATGTAGGCTGTGGTAGTAGTACCCAATGTGCTAAAAATGCCCCCTGCCATGGATTGCCCCAATAATTGCTATAAAAATGATATTACAACAATTATAATTTAGCATCTTTATTGTGATAAAATATCATAATTCTATTATAACAAGTCGTAGTCACGTAATAAAAAAAATATGAAATATGGGCATATTAAACACATTTCTTGATGCATTTATTGTGATCTGATTTCTCTCTGAGCTAAAATAATGAATAAATATCTGCTTTTTTTATCATAATGCACCATTTTCATATACAGCATGTATAATTTTTGGATTGTTTATTGTATAATAAAATTCATTTTATGTACTTTTCCGAATCTTGTCGTAGTTCATACTGTGTAATGATGTTTAAATGATGATTAACATATTTATTTAGAATATTTATTTAGTTTAAACATTTTGTATTACATGACGAATCACTGCAAAATAAATGTGCCCAAAAAGAAATATTATGTTTCAATTTTGCGTTAATGGT
Source organism: Clarias macrocephalus (assembly GCA_011419295.1). Taxonomy (NCBI): domain Eukaryota; kingdom Metazoa; phylum Chordata; class Actinopteri; order Siluriformes; family Clariidae; genus Clarias; species Clarias macrocephalus. Next base: position 107,902 of record JAAGKR010000896.1, on the reverse strand, counting down.
TTTGATGACTGTCCTGTGACTAGGGCTCGTTATATTAGTAATGTAATATTTGATCATAATAAAGATATAAATATATGCTGTAATATAATATTTGATAGAGATTATGTCAGGGTCAATCCGAAGCAGGGGGGCATTTTAGCGAATACCATCGGCATGAATTTAAAAGTACTTCCACCTCTGCTTGTCTCATTTTATGAGATGGCCACAATGATGAACGTGTTTCAAAGTTTTATAATAACAAAACTTCACATATACACTAAAGATCTGCTTATGTGATCGAGGCTTGTTTAAGCTTGAGGTAGATTTTTTTTGTCCATTAGCATGTTTCGTTGATGTCTCTTAATTGCTCCTACCATATTTGAAATCATCACATAAATCCTGTCTCGTCCCCTCTATTGGTAGTTTTAAAGATTTCAGCTTCTGAAAATCCCAAACTCTTGATCCTGATTTCAACTGCTGCACAATTTGATTTTAAAAAATGATAAAATCACATTATCATTTTTTGTATTGAAATTGTGATTTAAACTGTGATTTAACTATTAAATGTACCATGTTGCATTTAAACATATGTATCTATGCTAAAACCTAATTATTTGACAAATTAGCTCATTAGCAGGATATTTGCCAATATTTTTTTACTTAAAAGTACTTTAAAAAAAATAAAGATATACTTTTTTAAATACTATTTTGACAAATACTTATTGACAAACTCTTCATACATTTCCAACTATGTGTATAACCTGTAATTAATCTCCACTTTTTGCAATTAAATAATTGTACAGGTCCATATTGGGAATTCGGTTGTTATGTGTGCAGTGCTACTTACAATCAAATTATAATTCACTGATTGATTTTGTTGGAAGAAAAACATGAAACACATCCATACTTGACTTCTATTATCCAGTGATACACAAGGTTGGAGAGATCAAAACATGCAGACTTCAAAGAAGAGCTTTAAAAGATTGTTTGTTACTAAAATGAAGGCTCGAACCCGTGTTAGAGTTTAACAGTAATCTCCAAATCGTCAAGTAAAAAATGACAAACCAAGTCAGAGGAGCAAACGTGTCATCCCCTGTGTGGTGGAAATGTCAGTATAATCTTCAGTAAACATTGCGTGCAGGAGTATTTCAAAATCAATTTTACATTCAAACAGAGAGATCTAGGAAGACTAACCACTAACCCCAAGTAAAGTCCCATATTTTTACTATTTCTCTAACAAGTAAAATCTTGGAGCTCCCGCAAAGTGTGTGTATGTGTTAGATAATGCACGTTTTACACATACAGTAAGTTCCTTTTATTTCACCTCTATTCGGAACATTTCAGCTTCTATGTAAATGAGCTACTGCAGAGCCACGCCCCTCCGGGCTTCTTTTATGAGGTCACGGGAAAAGCTGATTTGCTTGTTTAAGCCCTGACCTTTACAAAAATAAGAAAAAGTCAGCACACCATCTGATTGTCTAAAATACGTTAGATAAAATATGTCTAAATACTTTAATTAGTTTGTGCAATAGGTCACCTTTAAAATACACCATATAGTGCAGAGAATTTACAGATTTATACATCATTCAACCATGACATTAAATCCATTAACATTACAACCACCTGGGTTGTGGGTTCCCTTTGTGCCACCAGGGAGGCTCTGGTCGCTCAGGGCATGGCTCTGAATGGCCTCTGGGGTGCGCTGTGGTGTCCGGCCCCAGGACATTGGCAGCAGATCCTTTGGGTGCTGTGGGATGCAGGGTGGAGCTTCCATGGATCAAACCTGTTTGTCCAAATGAATCAAAATGGGATCTGGGGAGTTTGGAGGCCAGGTCGGCAGCCTTGGGCTCCTTGCCTGCCGGGCCCTATACGCAGAATGCTGTGGTGAACTGGGTCCTCTGATGCCTTTCTATCATGGCGAGAATTGAACTTTTTTCGGCAACTTGTGCTTCATTGGCTTTTCTGTTGGATCAGATGACCAGGGTGGCTCGCATGAGCATTGTGTGCACATTATCAATATCAATATTATGGTGATCAGTGTTGTTCAGTTTACCAGGCGGTGGTTTTGATGTTATGGCTGATCGGTTTATATTTGTCAAACAAGATAGGTACTGTGTACTTTGCTCATTCGTGCAATTTTCCAATCGGTCATTTCTGTGGCAGCAGCACAATGCATGAAAATCGAGCTTTTGTTCACATTAAACATCAGAATGGAAGACTACACTGGGCTCAGACTCAACAAAATTGGCCAGTCGAAAAAATAAGAGGGAAAATTTTAGAACTGATTGAATGTAATCAAATTTAGTGAAGAATATGTTTTTTGTTTGTTTGTTTGTTTGTTTTGTTTTGTTTTTGGTAAATGTTTAGAAAATGTCATTTAATGGCAATATCAAAATAAAACAAAAAGTTATTCATTAGAAACCTTTAAGGCATTAACCAATCGAAAAATGAGTTGGACTTGTCAAGGACATAACGCGACACCGACCTCATTTTCAGAGTGGTTCAGATTTCTTCAAGGGTCTAAGCGCCTGGTTTAGTATCCCAACATTTTATCACTTACTGTGTTCTATGAATGCCTACCACAGAGAAAGGGGGCCTGCAAATGAAACTCTTTTTTTTTTCAGGACATTGCGGCATTTACCCGGGATGACTCCAGCTATAACCTAATCAATATCCAAAAACTGTTCATGAGAGAATTTTCATTCTAATCTTGACCATTACCCCCTTACAAATAAATATGAGGAATATGTAATTGGAATGTGCGGTGCTCCTTTCATTTTAATTTCTTTCGCTTGGAGTGAGCCAAGGGTCCTGTCTCAAGCCATGATTATGAGTGCAGAGTGTCTTTGGAGAGGCTGTTTTATGGAGCTATTATGGCGGCCCGGGTGGCACACTCTCTCTCACACACACACACGCTTTCAGAGTCAGATCCAGTGGGGCTCCTGCCATTATTCAGAGTGATTGTTTTCACATCTCATTTGTCAAGAGTGCGCCCCTGTTATGCCAAACAATTCCCAGTCTCGGCATTGATTTATTACAGGCTACAAATCCGATCTCTCGTACAGTAATGTGCCTCAGCCATGCGTCCTTCGAAGATCTGAGTTCATCCTTTTGTCCGGGCCTAAAAGGCAAATGACATATGCCTTTACTATTCACCCTTTGCAAAAAGTACATCAATCACAATTCTAATTACTTCATGCTATACACTTAGCATTTACAGTAAAACATGAAATAATTCTGAATTAACATTACTGATATACGAGGTATCGTTTTGTGACGGCTAAAATGCAAACTTTTGGTAAACAAATATGATATTATATAAGGATTATCAAGAATGTAAAGCACACAGCGTTTAATATAAATCATAATATTTAACTAATTTAAAGAAGATAAATGAGTTTATACCACAGCACTGATGAATTCTTGAATCTAATTGCTCAGAAAGTCCTGATTAATATTCTGTAACAGCAGCTCTGACAGATATATTAATGTGCTCATTTTAATACATTATTGTTTCAATCGTAAAGGGACTTCAAGTTTACTGAACGTTCCACATAATCTAAACCTAATAATAAACAGATCAATATTCATGATTTTATTGAACCAGGAAAATCATAGAATCAAGAATAAAGTTCTCTGTACTGTACAGTGCATAGACATTTTTAAGAGCAATAGCTACTATAACCTAAATTATAACAGGAAATAAGAAATATATATATATAAATCCTATAGAGTATAATTAAAAATATTTGAAATGTTCACAAACGTGAAACTGACACAGCCCAAGTTGAAATATGTAAATCTTTTCACCCAAACCTTCACAACTTTGATCAAAGCGTTAGGCTAAATGAAGAACAGCCATAATTTAAAGCCCAAGCCCTTATCAGTTCTGAAGATTTTATTAATCTGAACATTCACTCATAAATATTTTATGGTCATTTCAAAATGAATTATAAAATGATTATTATTCTTTTAATTTACTTAATGTAAACGACTTCTCGTGCCCTGAGTCTCCTGGGATAGGTTCCAGAGCACTTTACCATGGTATAGGTACCGTGATAGTTTGATTATTTTGATATTTTTGACAGGTACTTATTTGCTGATATGTACAGTATATGCACTACACTATGGCACATAGCACCATGGTACATTCTTTGGTACAGTGGTACCTGGTTCTAGCATGTACTGTAGTATGGTACTATGGAACACATTCCAGGATACTGTCAAAATATGTTAGATGTGTTTATTTTATACTGTAGTAATATTTATATAATAGGTACCATTAGAGTATATGTACAGTACATAACATAACGCCATAGTGTACACTGTAAAAAATAAATTGTAAATTTTACGGTAAAAAAACGGCAGCTTTGGTTGCCAGAAGTTTACCATAAAAAAAAGGTAGCAACATTTTTGTTTGTACAGGATTACACTCATGATACTGTATGTTCTATGGATTTTAATTGTTTCTTTTTTTTTCGAGCCCGGCCAGGAACCGAACCCAGACCCTGGTGGTGCAAAGCGACAGTGCTAACGACTACACTACTGTGTTTGCTGTGCAATCGTTGTCGTTGTTGGACTACATTTGTGTAGCAAGCACAGTAGTGTAGTGGTTAGCACTGTTGCCTTGCACCACCAGGGTGTAGGTTCGATTCACACCAGCCAGGCTTGAAAAAAAAAAAAAATTTGAAATCCGTAAAATGAATGCAATTCCGTACAACCTAAAAACATTGCTACCGTATTTTTCACGGTAAACTTCTGCCAACCACAGCTGCCATATTTGTACCGTTAAATTTACGCTTAATTTTTTCACAGTGCAATAACGTATTTTTTACGCTAAAATTCTGCCAACCACAACTGCCAGTTTTTTACCGTAAAAATTTACGTTGATTTTTTACAGTGTATGTTGAAACTCATAATATTACAGACGGTAACATGGTACAGTACTGCCCGTATATACTGTACTAGTAGCATGAACTAACATATCTAATAGGGTACAGTACACACAAACATACCTGCTGAACTGCCATGGCGGTCTCCAATGAGTACAGCATTGTGGCTACTGTAATGTCTGAAGTAACACAGTAATACTACAGTATGGTATTTACGGTACGTACTGTACTACAGTTTACCATAGTAATAATTCTAAGCTAAGTTACTTTAGTTTAACTTCCACTTGGGTTAATAGCTTTCATGTCAGCAAATGTTAATTATCACCTGCGAAGGCAAAGCTTTCCACACCTGGCAGTTTAAAAAAATAAAGAAAGAAAGAAGCTTATTGCCATCTGTGTGGTGTATAATTCAGAGATCTCAGAGAGCTACATAAATTAGCTGGAAACATGACACATGCACACCGTACATCTAAATTTAAATAAATCAATTAAATAAATAAATAAATGAAGTGGTTTAGAGTGACACGTTTAAACAAATATGTTTTTTTTTTCAGTGCTTTGAAAAGATCGCAACGCCTCCCAGCCTTATGTGCATTTTTTTTTTTTTACCTTTTTTTTGCATGTTTAATTCCGATAAGTGATAACCACTGTTGTTTACTGTCGTTGCTCATCATCGGGAATCATCTAGGAATTTTAAACAGCTTTCTCTGAAGCTGATATGAGTCTCTACTGGTAGAAAGACTAAACTCGTATTTTTCTCCCTACATCTCCTTCATGCAAAAAGAATTTCTGATAATCTAATGCTAGTTTAGCCTTAACTAGAGTTGCCATTTGACATCCTGTAAAATACAGCATCGTCCCGTATAGTGGTACCTCAGCACACAACTGTAATCTGTTCCGGAGGCAAGTTCTTATTGCAAAACTCATTTTGCCATAGGAAATCATGTAAATGCATTATATAACTAATATTGCCAATTTATAACAACACTATAATCATATTTTTGCATGTGACAACAATCAAAACATTTAGAAAAGACATGTAAATGAAGTTAAATATCAAATAAATTAATATAAACCGTAATATACGATTCTTCTTGGCTCCGGCTGCTTAAAAAAAAAAAATTTAAAAAGCTGAAAGTGGCTCAATTTTCTTCTTGGTAATATTCTTGGGTCCCATGGTGCTACAGTATGTCTTCACTAAATCTTGCTCAAAATGCAAAAATAACCTCTCAAATAATATGGAAAGCCTGCTTTGCTTAACTTTCCACCGACGGGCAGAAAGGCATAGAGTCGGAAAGTCGGACACACACACGACTTAGCCGGCGTTTGGTTTGGCTTGGTTCGTTCGCTCGTATGCTGAAAATGCTTTGACAGTCAGGCTGATAGTCAGTCAGTGGATAGACGGAAACTTGTCATCTCCCTCAGCCTGACTGTCATGGTTTCTATCAAAACAGAGAACAGTGAGCGTTAGGTATAGTAGCTGTTATCTCGTTATAATATTATGTATGGCGGCACGGCGGTGTAGTGGATAGTGATGGTGCCTTGCACCTCCAGGTTCTGGGTTCCATTCCTGCCTCGTGGTCTGCGTGCATGGAGTTTCCTCCGGGTACTCCGGTTTTCTCCAACAGCCCAAAGACATGCAGGTTAGTCTGACTGACATTCCCAAATTACCCATAGTGTGTGAATGTGCGTTATGAAGATGTGAATAAATACAATCGTCACCACTGACCTCTACAGTTCCTAGCTGAACAACAGAGGTTCCTAGATGGGTGGTTGTAATATTAAGTATATAGTAAAATACTGTAGGCGAGTGTAAGACTTATGTTAACGTCCCTTGCTGTATTGTTAGCTTACATAACATTTGATATAATACTAAAATAATTCTTCATAATTTCACGTTAGAACAGATAAGGCAAGTCATTCGTAAGTTAAAAGCTGCACAATCAGGCAGATCAGTCTGTAATAACTGATAAATACTGTAGATGGTGATTATTTCTTCTTCAGTGTAAACTATTTTATTTATTATAATAATACAAACATTCTACTGTATATACTGTACAACTTTTACAAATATCTTACAAGTCCAAACAGCTCATGGTAGAATGTTACAGAATGGAAAAAATAATATACAAGGGATGTTCAAGTCAAACCGGGACTGATGGTGGAAATTTTCTCGTGAATGAAGCCTGAAAATTTTAGTCAATTGATTACATTTTTTTTTTATTTAGTCAATCAAAGTCATAATCTGTGATTAATCATGACAAACACTCTGTATTTAACTCGTACTTGTATTATAAACGTGCAATGTTGGAATAAAGAAATGCATGACGAACTGATTAGCAGTTTTAGGATATCTCAAACATTAACATGTAACAAATGTTTAATTTAGAATTTCTTCATTAAATGTACCATTGTTAAACATGCAATTACAGGAAGCCTAAAATAGTAATGCAGAAAAATTATTTTTAGATTAATTACATTCGTTAACACATTAATATTGACACCCCTAATTATTTTTTGTTGTATAAACAAGCATGACAGTTAGAAGAAGCATGTACATGGCGTATCTGGAGCATAACCTTACTTTGATGCTCACTGCAGCTCCGTCTTTATCGGAAGCGAGAGAAGTGTAGGCTACATTGCAGCAGCGCAAATGGCTCCTGTCAAAGAGGACACTGAACACAGGTTACAAAACCAGACAATTACTCCACTGGCTAGAAAAATAACATCATCCTGCTCTAAAAACAGCACCGTGAAATGAGCAAAGGGCTCGGCCTGGGGCTAAGTGCTGCAATTTGGTTCCTTATTCCTTCCAATACAGTACGTGTGTATGGTGAGGGAAGAAGTAGCATGTCATGCTCATACTCATTATCTAAATGCTAGAACTTACATTGAGATACGTGCAAAAGAGGAATGTGCAGACCCCCTGCTTATTTTTTGTTTCGTTTTGATTTAGCCTTGATATATTTTTAGATGTCTAGCAATAAAAAAAAATGTTTTTTAAAAACAGTAGGAATGTTATATTTTACTACATGCATCTAAGATAAAATAGTAGATTCTGCCTTAAACTGTAAATGAACCTCTGCTGGAGAGTCATATCATGGCATACAGGCTCTTATGTGCTTTGCAACAGATGTTCACAGAAGCGTGCCGGAGTGAATGCGCCTATGATTGAGCTGTGTGAACGAGCAGGTGCGATGGGGCGTCAGGCGCACTCATCTCCCCGGAGAGACGTTCACGACTCGAGCTTCAAAGTGGCAGCGTTGAAAAGCTAGAAATGGGCACTGCGTGTTTCCACTGCAACTCATCCACCTGCACGGGAAAAGCAGGAAAACGCAGCATGAAAGGGTTTCATAACATCAGAGAGCCTCACGAGTCAGCGAGGTCAGAGAAAGCCGTGCGCCGCCGTCCGTCAGAGACGAGACGGAATGCGAAGCTTGTAGAATAGAGCAATGACAAAACACTGAGGTTTCGGTGCTTTTTTGGTCGACTGCAGGGGTACACCGCGAGTGTATTTGATGCTAGCATCGTTCCACTCGCGAATCATACTGAAGGCTAAAGGGGGACCAAGGGCTTTTTTTTTTTTATTTACTGCCAGGCACAATACTGAGATATACAGTACATTATTACATATACTTTGACCTGAACCATTCCACTGTACCTCTGGCTGTACGTTTAGGGTCATTGTTCTGCTGGAAGGTAAATTTGGCTCCATCCATCTTACTATCACCTCTGACCAGCTTCCCTGTCTATGCTGAAGCAAAGCATCCCCAGAGCATGATGCTGCCACCACCATGCACAGTGTTTTCTGCTATACATGCGTAGTATTTTGCGTTTAGGCCAAACAGTTGAATTTTGGTCACATCTGACCAGCGCACCATCTTCCACACGTTTGCTGTGTCCACCACATGGCTTGTCGCAAACTGCAAATGGAACTTCTTATGGCTTTCTTTCAACAATAGCTTTCTTCTTCCCCTTCTTCATTCACAACTAATGCAGTAGTTGTCCTGTGGATGGATTCTCCCACTTGAGCTGTGGATCTCTGAAGCTCCTCCAAAGTTGCCATGGGCCACTTTTCACCCGGTCTGTCAGTTTACTGTAGGTTTGCAGTTGTACCGCTCTCGTTCCATTTTCAGATGATAGATTAAACAGTGCTCCATGAGATGTATTTTTTCTAACCTAACCCTGCTTCAAACTTCCCCATATCTTTATCCCTGACCTGTCTGGTGTGTTCGTTGGGCTTCATGATGCTGCTTGTTTCCTAATGTTCTCCAACAAACCTCTGAGGGCTTCACAGAACAGCTGTATTTATACTGAGGTTAAATTACTCACAGTTGGACTCTATTTACTAATTACTGTAGGTGATTTTTGAAGGCAATTGGATTTTAGTTGGGAGGATCAGAGTAAAGGGGAATGTATAGAAATGAATTTTTAGCTTTTTTTTTTTCTTTTTTTGTAAAACATTTTGGAAGCTATTATGTGCCACATTGTGTTGGTCTATCTCATCATATACTGTATATGCACATATATAAAACACACAGTGCCTTGCAAAAGTATTCACACCCCTTGGACTTTTCCACATTGTCCATATTTTTATATAACTTCCTCAGAAGTGAATCTTTATCCTCACATGGCTGCTTTCAAGGGACCAAACAGTGGTGAGTGGAAGTTCAATAGAGCGAGATTGGATCAGTTATGCGATGTTTAGGCTTCAGCTGTTCTAGAAGCATCTCACTGTAATGAGCACTGTTGATTGTTGAACCTGTTCTAATACTGGTTTTTGGGAATTCCAGAAAAAAAAACTGTAAGCATTGATGAATTTTTCAGCTAATTTTTTTTTTACTTTTTCTCGGTCGGCGATTGAGGATGTTTCCGTTCCAGACTCTGCCGTTTACTCTCAGGCTCGTAGTCATGAATCCGTGTCTCGTCACCAGTAATGGTTCTTTTTTTTTTATTTTTATTTCCTTAAAATCTTGTCCAAATTTTGTTTGCAGATATCCAAACGCTTTGTTGATACAGCGGACATCATCTTTGATAAATTGCAGCATCAGGTACTGTACACCCTCAGCCTACAAAGAAACAAATCACTGCATGCTGCTCTTCTTTTGTGCAATTCACAATGGGGCATCCATTTTTGCTCGCACTGCAGTTACAAATAAATTGATGTAACACATTCACACCTGACTGGGGAAACAGTAGACCTGAATGGAAAGTGCTGATAAAACAGTGCTGGCAACAGAAGTTTTAAAATAACCGGATCAAGTGTGGATCATTTTTCACTCACCCTTGTATTCATCATGCTTTTAGTCCTTTTTCATTTTTGCATTGCCCAGAGATTAACACAAGCCAATTAGATATTTTTCCCCTATTGTGACCTCATATAAGAGGATCCCCTCCCCCAATTTCTCTAGTCTTGTTGTATGTTGTAGGTTTTCATCCACTATGTTGCATTACCGTCACCTTCTGGTCCATCCCTTCCCCCGGGTTGTTGATCAGCACTGCTGTTCTCTGGAGGGGCGTGGCTCAGCAGTAGCTCATTAACATACTGTAAACAATGACACAATGTGTCCAATGCGGAAGAGGAATGACGCAGAGGGAAAAGTAACAGGAAAATATGGGACCTTTTAAATTATAGCATTTAGAATCTTCAGTACATATTAGACGTTATTATGTTATATTTTATGTATGTTATTTGTTTTTCTCCTGTAGGATGTAGGAAAAGGGAAAGTATGAACTGAAGAGTATGAAAAATTACTTCTTTTTTTTTCTTTTTTTTTTTTACATTGCACTCAAGTTTTCCTACAGGGTTAGTACATAGAACAGTTAACAAGCAACACTGGATTTCACATAACTTCATATTAGTAATAATTTCAAGCTTTAGTGAATCTGGTTCCACTGCCAGCTCAGATTCTGCTTCTTGGCTGATATGAGGCAGTTGTAAGGAGTGAGTATTGCAGTTAGCATAGATCTCCTGTTAGCTCGAACAATTCTTCTGATGGGGTTATGTACAAGCTTTAGCTGGCTATAAATAAACACTTTATTTATTCTTCAATTTCAGTGCATTGTGCAATAGTGTAACATTTTGATATTACAGTACTTCAAGCACGATAGTATTTATTCTTAAAGGGATATTTCAGGGTTTTTATCATAGACATGAGTACAATATACAGTAAGTCCTTGGGGCCAAATTCCACAACCCTCATTTTGAAGAGAAGGGAAATGAAGAGTTACATTCGTATGAAATACACCAGAACTTCTGAAAGATACCAACTCGACTTAGGTCAGTGGGACTGCAGTATGAGTCTCAGCTAAACTTTGGAATGCATTTTTGCATGGAACAAGGGTCGTAAAATTTGGCCCTGATTACTTACATTGTACTTGCACTCTGTTCAACAAACGTCACGATCGGTATGAGAGCGAGAAAATTTATAATGACCAAGACCTATTATAATGTACTTATTTGCACCTCAATTTTGATTTAAAATAGACTTGAAAAAAAAAAAAAAAAAACCTTACGGCAAATATTGTGCGGTAGACATTCAGCAGTATTATGGCACAACCTCGTTCAAGAATCAACAGATCATTTCGTCTGGACTGTATCAAATAATTCAGCTTGAGTAAGAATAGAAGGAAAAAATTATTTGAAATTTTAAAAAAATCACGGTAAAATGTGCATGTTCATAATATATCAACCACGACACATTTCTGCAAGAAATTTTAGAAATTTAAGGCATGAATTGCTGAACATTTTTATTGAGAGAGGTTACAGTCGTGTTTCTACTCATTAAGAAATAAAAATGATCTTTAAGGTTTTATGGCTTCAGGTACTTCAACCATGTACATCATTAGCTTTTACAACTGCTTGTAAAACAAAAACAAATATACTCATTTGCAAAGCGTCAGTGTACAAATACAGAAATCCTGAATTATTTTCGCATTGCTTAATAGTAAAAAAAAAAAAAAATTTTAAGGCTTCACAAACTTATGGATGTCACTGTGTCCATGCTGTATCATATGGTCATGTCATCATTATGGTACAGACTTTTATTTTACTTCCATGGTCACAACATAGACATTTGCACTACCTTAGCCAGCATGTTTTGTACAGTGTACTGTATATCTCCTCTCTTTACTTAACATGTGTATACAGTAGCAGTCAAAAGTTCGTTCTTTATTTTAAGACATGAAGGTCAGCTGTTCTGGAACAGTTTTTGGAAGAACAGTATTGTCAAGTGCATTTGCAGAACCCATCAAGCACCATGATTAAACTGGCTCTCGTGGAGACCATCCCAGGAAAACTCCCAAAACTTTAGAGTTACCAGCCTCGGAAATCAGCAGTTAACAAACATAATAAGGCATAAGTAGTAGACACAAACATCAGGAAAGACCATGAAATTAGGAGGTGTGTCTAAACTTTTGACTGGCAGTCAGAGGTGGAAAGAGTATTAAAAGTGTGTACTTAAGTAAAAGTAAAGTTACCATTATAAAAACCTACTCAAGTAAAAGTAAAAAGTAGCTCATAAAAAATTTACTCAGAGTAAAAGTTACCGAGTTTTTTTTTGTTTGTTTGTTTTTTTTTTAACAGTGGGGTGGGATGAGGCATTCTAGCGTATTTAAGAAAAGATGAGCAGATATAAACCTCAAACTAGTTGTTTTTAACTGAAGGAACACCTTTGCATAATAAAGCTGTTGTCTTTCTTGTGCTTGAAAATTAAAGTGGTCACTTAAATATGGCGTTACGTCCCAGTCTGGTGTCGGGCCGTACAGCAAAAGAATGGTTCAGCCACGCCCCTACTACTGCTGAGTGCACAAACATACAGTGAAATTATCTACAAATATATACAAAGAGCAACCAAACCAAAAGGGCAAAGCAATAATCAAAGTCAATGGAAGGCGAAAAGTCAAAACCAGAAAACAACCAAATATCAAAACGGCACAATCACAATCTCTTTCCTCTTTCCCGCGACTCTCTCCGGTCTATATATGGTGGCGCTGGTTGATGACGTCACTCTCAGGGCGGAAGCGGCCGTGTGGAAGGTCAGATAGATGCCGATGTGGGGACAGTCAGAAAACCTGGAGTGGAGTCTGGAGCGACGCACTGGAGCGGAGTCAGGACACGATACACACATGCGAACGCAACGAAGCATTTATAGAAAGCATAATATATATTTTTTATTTTTGCATCTTTATTCATTTGTTTTACTCAGTAGCGAATATGATTTAAAATGTAGAGAATTACAAAACTTCACACAAAACATACTTAAGTAAAAGTAAAATTACAGATTTTAAAAAGTACTTTAAAAAGTAGAAGTACACAAAAAAGCTACTCAATTACAGTAACAATGTCCAGTTTTTGTGCTCATTAGAAAATTTAATTTGAAGTCTCACTATCAAGTGGTTTTCTTATGGCCACACAGCTGTTTAGTCCCAATCCTGTGAGTTCTCATCACATTGCATGATTATAGAAATGCTCGTATTTCCAATATTAATCATAGCTCTGTTTTCAAATATCCATTTTTTTTAAGCATTTAAGTGATCTCCATTTGTGTTATTTTCCGACCATATTTATTTTCCCAAAGTTAATGGCCTTCCAGGGTAGTTCTGGGAAGTTCTTAACCCATTTCTAGCAATTTGATCCCTTAGTTGTTTTCTTTGCTTGATGCAGGCCAATAATTTGACCCCGAAATGGCACGAAGAAGGGACAGGCAGTCTATATTGATACTTACTTACAGTACTTACTTCTTACTTACTTCTTCTGTCTAAAACCCAGCTGGAAGTCAGAGAAACGTCCTTAAATTCACAGCTATTCTTTCTATCTTTAGTCATTTCGAGGCTTTAACCTCAGATCAGACTTACTAATGCCATGTTCCCACGGGCTGCTTTAATTACTGTCTCATATGACAGTCTAACAAGCCACAGACATTCCGTAATGAGACAGTCTAGGACACATAAATAATGCTGACATTTAGCAAGACTGGATTTTTCTCTTAGCAGCATAGCGAAGCTGTGGATCCTGTCTACAGGTCATATGTATTGTTGAATATGTGGACAATCATCTCTTTTTCCCTATACATAGTGTATGATTTAAGCACTAATTATATTTGAAAGGTCTGAGATTGACGTAAGACTGAGACTGAGAGAACTCTTTGTTCTGCACGTACTTGTCAAAAAGTTGTTTAAAGAAAAGAAAAATCTGTTTATAATTCATCTGTGTTATGATAATTTGAAATTCAGCTGTCAGGATATTACCAGCTGCTTATCACCTGCTGAGTGCAAAAGTCAAATTTTTTTAAGGGTGATGATTTTTCACTCATTGTTTTTTTTTTTTCCCTTAACACAGCATGATACAAAATGATACCATATTAATTCTCAGACTATTATTTGATGAATACTGTCTAGACTTGCCATTATTGACCTTCTGCTTTAAGCAATATCAAGCTTCTTTCCTCCACTTTCACTGATGACTAATAACTAATACATCCATAAATACACCCATAAAGTGCCCAATTACCTGAACAATGGTCTTACATGAAATTGTACCTAACTTCAGGGTTTTTGTCCTCACCAAGACAAAATTGATGTCTTCAGATCGTCAGAAACATAACGATGATCACTTTCTTACCTGATCTACTGTACAGTACAAAAAAAATAATAATTCAGCATCTTCAATGGTCAAGTGTGCATATACTGTATGTGTGTTTGACACTAGGTGCATCAATCATCTCTGACTTGCATCTCTGACATTGTATCTAATAGCAGTCTTGACCTCTAGAAATGACTTATTGATTTTTTTTCTTTCCTCTTTAGTTCAGGAGACTGCTGCATTTTTATACTCTCTAACTCAGAGTTAAGTGCTGTACAATAACACTCCCCTGTAACACAGGTTTATTCCAGAAAGTGTTAGCCTCCATGAAGGCTAAATTTGGATGTCAACTTGACATGAGACATGACAAAAGTGACAAAATGCTGTGTTGTGACATTCCCCAGGCTCATTCATGTAAGAATGCCTTGACAACTGGCTTTGAAGCTCAGGGGACTTTTTTTTTTTTTTTCCCGGACCTACTGTAGCAAAAACCGTTATTAATGGTGTGATGTGAATGACGTTGGGTCTCATGTCCAGCAATGGACTGTTCTCTCTGTTGCGGTCAGGAAAGCGATTCCGCGCCCTGAGGACTAACACAGAGAGACTGAGGAGGAGCTTCTTCCCGCAGGCGATACGGTCTCTCAATCAGTCCACACAGGACTAAACCATTGTGCACATTCACACTTATGGACATTTGTCTCTTTGCACTCATTCTGGACATTCATGGACACTTATGGGCACTGCACACCTGCACATTCAAGCACATTTACATATTTCTATTTCATTTCTTTGCATACTACATACTGTAGGTCACTTTAAATAAGACACTTTCATGCATATTTGCACACCCCCTGTTAAATTCTATTTAAATTCCCACTTCATTTCCACACCTAAATTTACTATACATTTTTATATTTTTCTATATTTGTACAGGATAATTTCTTCTCCATATTTGTACAGCTAGGTGTTCTTATATTCGTCTTATATTGTCTATTTTGTATTCTATACACTCTAAAAAATGCTGGGTTAAAAACAACCCAGTTTGGGTTGTTTTTAACCCAGCTGCTGGATAAATATTGGACCAACTACATGCTGGGTTAATTTAACCCAGCAAAATGGGTTATTTATTTAACCCAGCAAGATGGGTAGAATATTCAATCCAAATGCTTGGTCATATTTAACTATAATGCTGTTTTAATTCTACCACACACAATAGGTTATTATTATTTTTAGGTTTTACATGTCTATGGGTAAAACAGTTTAATTTACTTTGATATACTGGTCTATTATAAAAATAATTTTAAAAAACTAAGTTTTGCAAACCATACATATACGCAATAAACAACACCCAATTAATTGTAAAAATCATAGAAAAACATATTTATATTTATTTTTTTTAAATCACAAGATCAGATAATACAAAACAAGTTCAACAGCGACATCATTACGATACTATTACTGAGAAGCACTAATGCCCGAGAGCAGTGCTGGTCATTATTTCCCAGCATCAGGATGTAGGTGTTCGGCCTCGACACTTCAGCCTGCTAGAGATATTCCACGGTGTCGGTTCCAACCTTAGAAAGAAAGAAATTAAAGAAAGTAAAAGTTCATGGAAAAATCGAGAGGGTTGGCTAGTATGCATATGTGTAAGAAGATTAGTGTTTTGTAACACCTCAGCTTTTTATATGTGGTTGCTAACGCTAGCAACCTAGCTAAATGCTAGCGTCAGTTTAGCTTTCATTCATCACTTCACCCCCTTCATACACCCTGCAAGCATTCTACAAAGAAAGCTAAAAAAGCTCAGACATTTTTGCAGTTTCTTTCATACACAGGTGGGGTTCTTTGGTTTGGCCAGCTAGCAGCCATTGTCAGATAAACTAGCATGCTATTCTACCTCACAAAACTTTTAGCCTGAAAAACTTTTCAAGCTGAAAGTTTAAGTGTAACTTTAACACGGTAACAGTAATAAATGTTACATACAGTGAACAAATTCAGTCATAGGTGAGTAAAAGTGTCTATACAAACCTTGTATTTAACGTTTACATTTCCTCTTAAATGCATGAGGAGGAATCGCCCTCATCACCAGCCCAAAAAAAAGACACAAAGTTGACACAGCCACTGAATACACCGGTGAACTTCGGGGGAGGGGCGGTCTTGTCTGTGATGTTAGCTATCACTAGCCAACCCAACTCCATCCCAGCAAGCTGGGTTAAACAAGAAGTACCCAATTCCCTGTAAATAACCCAGAAAAATTACCCAACAGAGGCAACCCAGCGTTTGGGTAGTAACAATAACCCAGCATTTTTTAGAGTGTCGATATATTATTCTTTCTTAGCCAGAATTTACTTTCTGTTTTATTTCTTTTTATTCATATTTATTTACTATTAATAATTTTTTATTTTAAGGTCATGGGTGGTCGTTAAAGCATTTCACTGCATACCGTACTGTGTATGACTGTGACAAATAACATTTTAATTTGATTTGATTTGATTATGTCTCAGTCTTTAGGTAAAGTGGCATGTAAGTGTTTTTTTTTTATTAGCACATTAGCTGCTAACTATCTAGCTCAAGTTCATTGAAAAAGGTAATGAGAAGGACAACAGGTCAAACTATCATAGAGAATTCAAATCCAAATGATACTACAGCCATGTTTTACGGAGCTAAACCGGCCATTAAAGGAGTTCCCGAGAGGTCAGAGGTTTGCAAAACTAATATTTTGTTATTCTGTGCAATCAAAAGTCCCGGTTATACTTGAACGGCATTTATACTTACAATTTATTTAGTAGTTATTAACTAAAAGTTTTTTTTTTAATGATTAAATAACAGTTACTGACCTCTATGTAGTGCTTATGTATTAAACTTTGCAATGTCAATCATAATCATTAGCACATTAATGACTGGGAGCTGCTTTTCCAAGGTTCCTGCCAATTGAAAAATCTGACAATCATTATATGAAGAAACAGTGCATCCATGCAGGACAGCAGGTCAAGAATGCACCGTCTAATAAACATTAAGGTTTTTTGTTAAACCCTCCACCGAAGCTCCCAAAACGACAAATTCATACCCTTTTCTCCAATTAGTGTTAAACTTGTGTTAACTCCACCCACCTCCACTCCACAGTTTTGTCATAATAGATAAATCAGCCTGCAGATGAGTTTGTGGCTATGGAAATAGTATGGATAATATATATATAAATTATTGGTTAATTAATAACAAATATTAAGCAATATAAAACAAACTCACACATTCATTGTCTTATTGTGTGTATAAGTCAGTGCGACATCTTGGAATAGAACAAAATATTTTCTTTAGTTTTCAGTGCTTCAGTTTTTGATGACAGCCCCTCATTATAATACAGGGATTTACAGTGTAAGGTCTCAACCAACTGCATACTGTATATGTCTGCTGTCCCATACAGTACGTTTATAACAGAGTTCAGAAATTCTGATTGGAGAACCAGGCACAAACCCTACAGCTTCCCACGTCTATCTTACTCACTTGTACACAAAGTGGGGCTGTGCATCTCTTGAATGCTGACTCGTTATCTTACCTTCTTTTTGTAGATATTACTTTCAAAAATATGCTTGGGCCTGACGCCCAAATGCAGCAAAACCAGTGATAAAAAGAGCTTGTAAAAAAAAGTATATACAGCAATTTTCAAGCAAAATGTATTGTTACAGACAATTACGTCTGCCTGAGGACAATAATTTTTCAAAAAAGTCGGACAATGGCTTTTATCGCGTTTTGCTGTCAAACTTTGGACGGCGGGAAGAAAACAGGAGTACGCGGAGGAAACCCACCATGCACGGGGAGAACATGCAAACTGCACACACACACACAGACCTGAGGCGGGAATCGACCCCTTGACCCTAGAGATACGAGGCCACTGTGCTAACCACCATGCCGATGATATTTATTTATTTCCTTAGTTTGGCGGCTCAACAAATTAAAGCTCTTACTTAGCAATTGGAAGGTTAGAGGTTCAATGCCCAGCAAGAACCTTAACCCTTCCAGTGCCAGCTTGTATCTTGGCTGATGGAATGCCCTGAACCCTGCTTCCTAACAGCTTCCCACGTCTATCTCATGTCTCTTGTACATAAAATGACTGTGCATCTTTTGTTGATATTACTTTCCTGAATATCCGAATGCAGCGAAATCAGTGCTAGTCATATTTTGCACCTTGTAAAAGAAAAATATACAGCAATTTTCAACCAAAATGTTTGTTATAGACAACTACAGTATGTTTGCCTGAGCACAATAACTTGCCAAAATCATTAAAAGTCAGACAATGGCTTTTATCTCGTTTTGCTGTCAAACTATTTATATAAGTCATGTTCTGCTACAACTTTCATTACTGCATTTTAATTCATATTTTGATGTGATTCTTGAAATAAAATTTAAAAAATTATACATATTTTAAGTAACACTTAGTTCATCTATATGTATGTACATGTTGATATGTCAATCATCTGTAAATTCCCAAACATGATCCCAGCACAGCTGATCTGATGCAAAGCTAAACAAGTTGAGCAAACAAATCCTGAATTCTGCCACATGCAGAAGGGCGAGCGCGCCACTCCTATCGCCGCTAGCACACACCACTCAAATCTATGGGATCAATGCTCAGTTCTAACCAGAACGAGGATAGAGATGTAACACTTTTCTCAGGATGAAAGCTCTGAAGAGTGGGAGCTTGAACTCCTTGATCTTGCAAATGCAACAGAGAAACTGAGATTGGCATGTGAAATACCATTAGTCTCCAGAAAAGAAGGAGGAGAAGAATAAAAAAACATGTGCGATAAGAAGAAAGTGAGAATGACAGCTAGGACCTTAAAAAGGACTACAGATATAATAGACTGCTTTCATTCTCTCTTACTGACCTCAGCGGCATCCTGACACTTTAAAGCTACAATCTTAAAACCACAAACTCTTTTCATTAACTCCATCACGTCTATCAGTAACAAATCACACATTTGTAGAGTTGGAGCGCTTTAAAAACACCAAATGATGGAGCAGAAAAGGAAGATATTGAAGTGGAAAAGAAAATAATGGAACCTGGGATTTACATTAAAGTCTGAAGGATTTTTTTTATACATCATAATGCAGCAATTATAGCTACAAACTATTCTAACAAGGTGTTAGGATGTATAGAGAGGTTATAATATATAGACTCTATTATATATAGACCTGACAGCTCAGTAGGTATACTGTTAGTATAATCAAGAAATATTGGCACCCTTCAAGTACCTTTAAATTAAAAAGCCATGGAAGCTATTTTCCCTTTCTTTATTCAGTTTTTTTTTTTTTTTTGGCATAAAATATTCACTCTCCATTCAGAATGTTTTAAAATTAAGGTTCTTCTGTACCACTTATCCTGTACAGGATAATGGGGGGTCTGGACCCTATCCCAGGAGACTTTAGGCACAAGGCGGGGTACACTTTGGACAGGATGCCAATCCATAGCAGGGGACAGACACAAAACTGGCAATTTGGGAATGCACAGGGAGAACATGGAAACTGCAGACCAGAGGTGGGACTCGAACCCTTGACCCTAGAGTTGTGAGGACATTGTGTTAACCACAGTGCAGCCTATATTTATTTATTTATAAAATTATTTTGGCAAGGGTACTCGGATGTCAAAGTGGCAGTTTAACAGTGTAACAAACTAGAGCTCTGAATAAGCAATTGAAAGGATAGGTGTTCAAGCCCCAGCAAGACCCTTAATCCTTTTCTGTGCCATCTTGTATCTTGGCTGACCCTGTGCTCTGAATCCTGCTTTCTAACTGGGATGTGTAAGGCACATCAGACAAATAACTGAATATTAATCTTAAAACATCTGCAGTCTTTTTGTGATCCATGATCATGGGGAAAAACAAAGGGGTTCCAACACAAGGGAAACAGATGGTCAATGACAAACACAAGTTAGAGAATGAATGATAAGGAGCGGAGGAGAGGGGGGAGGGGTATACAGTAGAAAAGACACCACATTTTGGTTGAGCAGTAATCTCTTGGATGGATGAACGGTAAAATGTTTTAATTAACTGAACAAAAATGAATTATTCATATTATTTTAAAAAATCACAGACAGCTACACGCACACACTTCAAAATGTAGAAGTTTTGAGTCGAAGCATTAGACAGTTCTACTTTTTCAGGTAAAAAACAAGAATGAGGAGGAGGAGAGATAAACAACATAGAACCAAATATGGCGTCCCCCATGTGACAGTCCAATTTGTTATTTTCCTAATTTCTAGTTCTGTACACATAATAAACACAGCGTATATACTATATGTATATGAGAACACATAATGTTGCCAGTTTATGGGGTGTACTGCTTTAGGATCCTATAAACTGGCAGTTGTGTAGCTGCCCATTAAAATGAGTGAGTGGGTGCTGAACGAATCATTTCTGCCTTTCTCTCTCCCTCGTCTAGCCGTAAGCCAGCAGACTCATTAAATCTGTCAAATACTTGGTGTCGCCTGGCAGACTTCCTGTTCAGCGCTTAGGACCTTAATGAATACCTCGGCCATTGCTTAATGAGAGCCTTATAATGATTCCTGAGCTTGGTGCTTAGTAATGTCAGAGCTGGGGAGGAAAAATGTTCGCTCATTATGGTTATGAGTTTTGGAAGTGACGCAAGCTGCATGAAGGTAGATAGATAGATAGATAGATAGATAGATAGATAGATAGATAGATAGATAGATAGATAGATAGATAGATAGATAGATAGAATCACATGAGAGGGAGTACAGCTGGATAAAGCACAGCTGTGAGGCAGTCGTAGCCATTCAAAATCCCAGTTTGCAATTCAGCCTTGTGTTAGGAGCTAGTTAGCTTTGCATCCATAAATAAAAAACACTGATAGTCCAGATGCAGTTCAGAATGACTTAAAAGCATTTATTAAGGAGTCAAAGTGTTTTGTTTTTTTTTAAAGTTGACATAATGTTAATAAATGTGTTTTCTTGCTAAAATGCTTTCGTGACTGGTTTTGAGTGTTTTTTTTTTTTGTTGTTGTTGTTTTTGTCAGGTAGCGTCTCTCTCTTCAGTACTGCGGACAGCACCGACTCATGCTGCAACTGGCAGTTAGTGTAATTAATGATCGTAGATCACCTGGGACGTCCATTATCACCTCTTAGTGGAATCACCTCGTGTCCAATCAGATTGCTCGGTCAGATCTAACTGTTTTATATTAGCAGTTATAAACATTCGATTTATAACAATTCAGCTTGTCACGTCACTCAAACGAACATGACATGTTTGTTTGACTCTGAGTGTTACAAAGCGCTGACACTGGAGACTCCTTTAATAAATGCTACCTAAAAATCTTCAAACATATCAACAATCATTCTCCTTATAGCCTGTGTAAGCTGTTACTATAGAAACAATCGAGCTAGACCTGCTGTCAGAGCGACTTGTACAGGAAATAAATCACCAGTGAAGATTAAACGGTGCTGTTGTACAGTCAGTACATTTGCATAAATAGATTCAAATCAACAATTGTTGGATTTCTGTCAAGCCCCTGTAAAGGACAAATTTCTTTCTTTTTAATCCCCCTCCTCTTCTTTCATGCCCCATTAAGAGTGTGTCCCCAGCTTTCTCTCTCCCTTGCCGAACGATTCTCTTCTCTTCTCCCAGTCTGCGAAAAGAGGTGAGGATTTGCATCCACAATGTAATCTGGCAACTGCAAGTAAGCTTATTAAAAAAAAAAGAAAAAGAAAAAAAACCTTCCTCAGTTAGGCTGCCGAGCACAGCTCCTCCATGGAAGTTCCAACAAATATTATTATAGTTGCTTAAGTCCTTGTTCGTTGTTCGTCTCACTTCGAGGAACATATTAATTCAGTCCTAAGAGAATGCAGGACAGAAAAGAAGTTTGTTCAGGCCTAAGAAAAAAAATTTAACGGATTATTTAAAAATAATAATAACCATGAAGCCCTTCCATCAGGAAAAAAAATATTTTAAAAAATTCATATAAGATTCTGTTCAAACAAATGAAATTTTAAAATTATTATTATTATCAGTGCTTCTTCCTCAGCCACATACCTACAGTAGATGCAGTGGATGAAATGAACTGAAACAAAATTTTACTCTTGGAAACTTGTCACGTCGCCTAATGTTACCCCACATGGGGCAAACATGCACAAAAAGAACAAAGAAAAGACTGGATCAAAAGTGTTTACAATGCTAATATTTACCTGTTGAATGGATTATTAAAGGTTTGCACAGTCCCGCTCATTCCCATTGAAAATTCATTCCAATATGGCCGGATCAGGTCAGATTGTTCCGACTGAGGTGTTTATAAGAAAAATTTTAATTTCCTCTTTCCATTATTTGTGGAAAATTAGGGACCATGTAACCGGAACCTAATGAAAAACAAAACTTTCACTTTATACTATTACTTACACTTATAATTAATCAGAATATTGTTTCTTGAGGGGTGACATGGCATTTGTATGTTCTGCCCGTGCTTGGTGGGTTTCCTCCAGGTACTCCAGTTTCCTCCCGCAGTCCAAAGACATGCAGATTAGGGTAACTGGCGATCCTAAATTGCCCATAGAGTGTGAGTGAGTG
Organism: Clarias macrocephalus; assembly: GCA_011419295.1. Classification (NCBI taxonomy): domain Eukaryota; kingdom Metazoa; phylum Chordata; class Actinopteri; order Siluriformes; family Clariidae; genus Clarias; species Clarias macrocephalus. The sequence goes on along the minus strand of JAAGKR010000896.1, from coordinate 84,881 downwards.
TGTGTGCTCTGCAACAGACTGGCACCCAATCCAGGATGTAAGCCACCTTAGTGTGGAATATGGTCCAGTCCACCCGCGACTCTGTGTACATGATAAAGTGGTATAGCCGATGAGTGAGTGAGTGTTTCTTGAAGAATTAAACAATGTCATGTCATTCCCAAAATTCCACTAAATTCCCAGTTTTGTTAAATATGATTTTCATCATTACAGGAAAAAGCATGTGCCACACTGAAATGCAATCACTGTCCAAACACCAGCATAAGATGGCATGATTGTAATCTTGTGAATAAGAAAATGTATATATATATATATATATATATTTTTTTTTTTTTTTTTTTGTCTACAAAAAGAAACGCACTTTATTGTCCTCGTATCACATTTGAAAAGCAATAACATCTGTGACAATGAAAGGAAAAAAGGAAAAGATAAGAAATGAAATGAAATGATTTTGTTCCTAAAATGTGAATAACCAGAATACTGTTCTTGAATAATAATTATACTTGAGACTCTTTATGTTTAAGCTTAAGAAAAGCCTTAAATAGACCTCATTTTCAATTTAAAAACCTCCCATGTGACATTTAGGCTTTGCCTTTCAGTGCAGTTTCTTGCCAAGGAACTCAATGGAATTTATTATAATTCATAAACATGAGGTCCACAGAGGCGTATCTATCAGCTGTGAGATCTTATTATTAACCATGACAGAATAGGACAAGCTGACAAATACAATATAACTAATGAACCAGACCACCAATACAGCAAAGACAGGCAGGTCCAAACCTGTGACATTTCCCAATATAAATTCATATCTACTGATAAAACCTTGATTTGGGGGCTTCGGGAGTTTTATGCAGATATTACAAAAATATATGAAAAAGGTTTGGTTTGCAGGGGTGAAATAATCATAAATTAAGTACGTAGCTGGTCAGGTCAAATCTGTCTTGGTTAAAATAGTAGCTAAAGTGAGCGGGTAAGCTAAAGTGCTAGGTAGAGTTAGGGGGCAATTCAGCCAGAGTCATTATCTTTCCTAATAACATGTTTGCAGACTTGATAAAATAATAATAATAATAATAATAATAATAATAATAATAATAATAATAAAAACAGTAATAATAATAGATACAAATCTCATAATAAATATATTTCCAAGTTATTATTTACTATTGCTATTTTTTTTCCCTTATAAGGTATCTGGTTTGGTTTCTGCTATAGTTCTGTCCCAGCCCCTGTCCTCTCATTGGTTTGTTATATACTTGAGCTTACCTGCTTCGTCTTAGTTCTAGATTAGATGCTCTGCGCATGCATCGCTTATTCGTTGTTTGTCATGAAACTTTTTTCATGCATACTTATACTACAGCTTCAACCAAATACTCTAACTGGATGAGAGGCATTACACAAGTGGTTATAATAAAACATAACAGCAGTTATGGTCCACATTACAGGAAAGAGGAGAGAGCTTATTGTGCTATTTGGAATTCAACACCAAAACCCAGAAGGTGATGTAGCTGACATTCTTGAATGAAATAATTGGAAATATAAGTATAAGTAAATCTCGGAAGTTTCTCAGGACTGTCCATCACCTCCATGCTTTATTCTCCTCACCTTTCACCAGCTACATACTGTAGTACCGGTAAGAATTTAAAATTACTGTAACTGTCGGTCTTCCAGTCGTAGTTAGTTAGTTCTGCCAACCGCGTGTTGGTGGAACAAAATGACTTAAATAAATAAATAAATAACCAATTCATAATCTGTTGATAAGAAATGGTGTTTATGGAACTGTTTTATTAATGGAATATCTCACTCGAGGTTGTCAGGGTTGGACCCTAGAGGGCGCCCTGTGCCCAAAGACTTTTGGACTCTTGGACTTCCAATTATGTTCCATTATGAGATTATGCACCTCAGTCAGGTAATGGAAGCATTAGTCACCTGAACTGAGGTGACTAATTAGGTTGGCTATAAGTAGCCACATTTTGAGGTTTTGTTCGGTATCGGTACAGTAACTGTTCTGTTTGGTTTTCTGCTGTTTAGAGTCATAGATTTATGTTTTGTTCATCCTGTTTAGTTTGTTTATTGTTAGGGTTTTGTGCTAGTGTTTTTTTTTTTCTTCTTCTTTATATTATTAAAATACTTTAAATTCTTAACCTCTGCGATTATGTCTCGCCTACAGCCACAAAATCATGACAGAGGTCATGCTGATATTCAGTACAACAGCACTCCAACTCGTGTGATGTTGCTTAATTATATCCTCATGGACTGTTTCTTGCTTACAAATTACAGCCTATTTTCCTACTATGAACTATGAAATTAATTAAAATAAATAAAAATTGTTACTTTACTAACTAGTAAAAAAATACTAATAGCCCAGACGTGTAATCTTCTGGTCTCATGTCCCTGGGATACTTATTTGTCCACCTATTAAATAATAAGCCAGTTTATCTAATATGATCTAATTAGGTTATATCTATAATTGAATATTCCTACAAATTTTGTGAAAATCTAGTTTGTTATTTCAGTTGTTGCTTTTTTTCCCCTTGCTACATCTGTCTTCAGAAAGTTCTCCAGGTTTCCCAGTAACAGTGCCACTCGCCTGCTCGGGGTAAATTCGTAGCGGATAGGACACATTAGCAAAATGCGCAGACAGTTCAATGGTTTCGTGTCTGCATACATTTAACATCTTGACACCTTAATTTCAGTAAGGTGCATCAGTGGACCAATGAGAGTGCAATGGAGGGTAATGATGGATGTGCATTAGCATAAGGATTTGTGGGCTTGCGCGTGTGCCGGAGCTACAATTTACAAAGACTAATGGATGTACTTATCACTGTAAACAAAGCACTAATGTGCAACCAGTCCTCACCAGCTCATTTGTGAAACATCATTTCATATAATTTATTCAAACACTCAGCTATTCTTATGCATGGAAGAAAAAAAAATACTTAGTAACCACAACGTTTATCACTTTACCAATTTCCCATTTAGTCCTGCATGTTCTTTTTGAACTTCAAATCCTTGCCATATCTTTAGCATAGAATTTCACCATCAGGTGTCCTCGGAACCATAAACTTAGCTTCAGGTCCCAATATCTGGAACGCTTCAGTCATGTCCTGTCACCTTTCTGTTTTGAAGTAACAGCATTTTTTTTTGTACGGTTCTAGTGTGTATTCTTTTCCCAGAATTCATTTGCATCGATTTGCCAAATCTAAAGGTCAAACGCATCAAATCTGACATTTTGTGACAACGGCAGTCTCCGGAATTCACCTCGTGGACTATAAATGCAGATGAAAAAACAGTCCAAAAACACATCAGCATTAACTCCAAACGCACAACGTGGGAATGTTCTTACTGAGCACTGCAGGCTTGTTCCTGATAGCGCATGGCACATGAGTCTGACAATAACAAAAGTTCCCCTTTTTGTTCTGCTATGTAGAGAATTTTTTTTTTCTCCATTATTGACAGCATGTCTAAAATACATCAAATATAAAAACTAATAAGAATAAAAACAGATTCAACAGATGGCATGTACTGTAAAAAGGTCCAACTAGATAAATGTTGAATAAATTCATATTGTATTGTTGACCCAACTTCCTATAGTGGTATTTGTTGAGACAACAGGTAACGCTGTGTTCTTGAAAACTTTGAAGACACAGACTGAATAAAAGAAAAAACTCAAGTTGAGCCAGCAATTTACTTTATTCTATTACTTTGTTTACTTTATTTATTTACTTTATGCAAATTACTTTATACTTTATTCTGGGTAACTATTTATTTATGAATTATTTATTTAAATAAATAAAATATGTTTCAGTTATCTTACAGGTTATTTCCGACAGTTAGTGTTATATACGTGAGGCCGGTGTGTTTCCTCTTATCGTTATACTGAGGCACCCTGACGTACTGAGGTGAGCTTAGCTAACGTTAGCCTTCATGTTACCGCACCGTACGGGAGATAGCGAGCTAAACACTCATAACCGTATCTATCTTTTTCCCCAACTCTGCCCAACTTTTGCCCAGCAACAGCGTCCTGCCCCTCCCCAGCACACACGGCCGCGCGTGCGCTCAGCTAACGAAAGTTTGAGAAAACCCCGAAGTGTTTAACAGTTAATGAGAAGTGGCGCTTCAGTACTCGGTGAGTTAAGGGATATAAAAATGTCCGTGTTAGTTTGGCTTCAGAGGCGCTAATGCTCATCTACGAGTGTTATATCAGTTAACTTGTAGCTATGTAACACATCATTAGAATTCCAGAAACACTCTGGTGGTATATAGCCATATTCATATATAAAAAATTTTTATCTGTGAAATGTATCATATTTCTCTTTACAAGACGTCTCTTGTTTCTTTAACCAGAGCTCTGCTGTGGACGATTGGGGTCAGAGGGGTGACGGTAGACCTTTGGGAGCTACAGGAGGAGCATGAACAAGCTGTTGGAGTGTGCTGTAGTCCTTGATGGCCAGGGTGACTACTGTATGCAGCAGTTCTCGGGGGTGATGTTTGGTCAGGTCTGTGCTATGAACATTGAATTCCAAAAGGACTAGATGGACACCTACTGTATGAAGCCATACAAACGATTTCTATTGGACATGGAGAGAATCACATGTTGAGAAACATACTCTTGTTGCCATGGACTCTTTTTCTTTTGTCTGACACATTAAAATTTGCTATATTTTTTTTATTGTTGTGATATTGCAATATAAAAGAATCAGTAAGAGTTTGATAAGCATCTTGAGTTATTCAGGTTTTTCCTGAACTTTAAGCAAAACAGAACGATTTCATGCAGATCGTTGTTTTAACTTTTTTTTTTTTTTTTAAGAATGTTTGTGTGTTTTAATTGTTGGGGCCATCTTGTTTTTCAAAAAAAAAAACAATTACTTGAACCACTGAACCAACTACCTCAATGGACAATTGAAGCAAAAAACATCACATGTGCTGTAAGGACACGCCTTTGGTTTAGATAAACATTAATGCGTTGGTTGTTTTTTGTTTGTTTGTTTTTTGGTTTTGCTGTTGTGCTTTCTGATATTTTGTTGTGTTTTTATTTTTGCTGTAGTATTTGTTTTTTTGTTTTTTTGGCCTTGCTGCTATTATCTCAAAATTTGTTGCGTCATTGTTTTGCCGTCTCATGAAATCATTGTTGTTCTTTTATTTGTTTATATTGTCTTTGCTGCTGTTTTTAGTTGTTTGGATTTTGTGGTAGTGATTTTATCTTATGGTTTTATTTTTGATTCTATCTCTTACAAAGATGATTTATTCTTGTGGTTTTATTTTTCTTGTAATTTTTCTGAACTTGTCTCGATTTTAGTTTGGCTTTTGTATCTTTTGAATTTCTTGTTGTTTGTTTGTTTGTTTGACTTTGCTTTTTCTTTGTTTCAGTGTTGCATTTTGGTTTTGCCGCTTTTCTTTTTTTTTTTCAGTTTTGCTGTCATATTTCATAATTTGCTGTTTGCATTCTCTGAATTTGTGTGTGTTGTTTTCAAATTTTAAATTGTTTTGCTTTTGCTGTTGTGTCTTGAATTTTGCTGTCATGTTTTTGGTTTTGCTGTTTATTGTCTTGAATTTGTTTTTTGTTTTTCATCTTTGCTGTTGTGTTTTTGTTTGAGTATTGTGGTTTTGCTGCTGTGTGTTCTGATGTATTGTTGTGTTTTCAATTTTTCTGTCATATATCTGAATTTACTGTTGCATTTTCTGATTAGCTTTTGTAATTCTGGTTTTGCTGTTGTATTTTCTGAATTTGTTTTTTTTTTTCGGGGGAGAGGGTATTGACATTGCTGTCTTGTTTTTTTTTTATTGTCATTTTTCTAAATTTGTTTTAGTTTTTGTCTTCTGACTTGCTGTCGCGTTTTTTACTTCTTATGTTATTTACTTCTTATATGTTATGTTATTTGACTTCTTAAGCCATCAATAATTCCTCCACAGTATAAATTAGACACGCCACTGGGTTTATTATTTAAAATTTAAATTAGAGCAAGTTGGAAAGTGCAGCCGAAGTGACTCAGACAGTGACTCAGACGGTGCCTAGACAATGAATCCACAGCCACACGACAGACTTGATGTCAATCTTATTATAGCTACCACAGTTACAGAACTTGAGAATGTAGGTGGCTGGGTTATCTGTGTTCTTCTCATCGCCGAATGTGTTTCCTTTAAGCTCTCCATCACAATCCTCACAACTATAACCTGCGTACTGACGAATAAACGAGCAAAACTTACTTATTTACTTTTTTTTTTTTTTGCACTTCCATTTTGTCCCTATTTGGACACTTGGTTGTGGTGGGACGTCTAGAAAAACTAAAAGACACAGCTACATTCAATTAGCATTCAAATGAAAGTGTGCCATATACATTACATTTGAATAAGGCTACGTTTCCAATATCATCTGATATGTATACCAATGGATGCAGCAGTGATTGATGATTCGATCGGTTTCCACCAGTTTGTATTTAATTACTAACACTAAATCATTTCACTCAGAGAAATGTGCAGCCATATAACAGATTACTTTGATCTAGCAGCCAGGACGCAGCAGCTGCTACACCCAAAATAATGTCTGATAAACATCGTTCTTGCACTGCATTATTCATTTCTGTGATTGTTCATTGTAAAGCACCCATGGGCTTCATGAATGTGGTACAAATTCAATTTGCAGCCCTAATTGTGAGACAATTGTGTTAGGAGTTAATGTTGATATTTGAAATCCTGGTTAACCTGGTTGAAGCACCAGTGTCTGGTACAGTCCCCTATATACAGTACGAACAAGTTCCATTCCAATAGCTCGTACATATAAGAGCAACAAACAATGTCTAGGTCGACATGTTTTGCTTTTAGGTCTTCATGAAGGCTTTTAGCTTTCCCTTGAATCAGCATTAAGCTGAGCGGGACTGGACGCATCCACATACTGAGAAGTTTCTCCATCTCCACTACCATGTTTTGCATCATTGCCAAAGCAGACTTCACAAGTTCCATGAGCTTGTCTTTGTAGATGGTTGATTGATTCATGTTAAAAGAACAAGCAATGTCTGCCATCTTTTCACCTCGCTCCGTTCCATCAATTATTTTCACTTTTATCTCCATAGTTATTGCTTGGAGCTTCTTAGCAGTACTAGCTTCCCTGCCACTGCTTTTTTTTTACACTTGCCACTTGACGTGCGCGCACTTGACAGTGTACAGTATGCCGGACATGTGATCTAAGTTTCATGATTGAACATGCGTGTATCTTCAAAAGTTCGTAACGTGAATGTTCATATGTGGCAGACAAGAATTCAATGATTAAAAGTCGTAAATTATCAGGTACCTCAGGTACGATGCAGATCACAAATATTGCATGCTAGTGACTTTGTTGTTTGTCATCTTAGACCACAAAAAAATGAGCCAAGCAAGAAATCTAGTACGCGGTCTAGTCTTGAGGCTTGGGGCTGCTATAGGGCTGCAAATAACGGAAAGTAACGTAAGGATCAAAAGGTTTTGCTGTGTTGAATATTTACAGTCATTAATTCTTTATATTGTGGAGTTGGCAAGGAAGAAACTTGACCAGGAAGCATAGGAACAACAATATATTTCCTCTTTTATTTTCTCAAACTCACACCGACAGAACAAACACCGGCACTGAACTGACTGAATAAGGGGGAAACCAGCAAGCGGTAACAAAACCCACTGGGCTTAATCAAAACACAACATGCCGGGTAGACCACCTGTCGGCACGGGCAACACGCGACCGCTTCACTAAAAGTAAACACATAGTCGAACCAAACAAGGACAATAAATATCACATTAGTGGACAGCTCATGGGTGCAAATGCAAATGAGAGCCAGCTCTCTACAGCGCTATTACTGTTACACTATTAATAAACCAAAGACAACATGAGACGCGATTGCGCCGCATGTCTTCCTCCTCGGTCGCTAGATGTTAACCAGATACGTTACTGTTCGTTAACTCTTAATTACAGTATATTTCAAGGTTAGCTATAATCAGGCAGGAGGCATGTCTCTATCGCAATATAACACTTAAACCTTGAGCATGTTGCCATTTACTGGAGATGAGGATGGATGGAAAAACTGTCTTATGATTGGATACAGAATTGAAGCCTGAGAATGTAATTGAAAAGTGTAAGCAATATTCACAGCAGCAGTGCACATGGGTGATGTGGCAAATACGCTATTACACTGCCTGGCCAAAAGAAAAGTCACACACTCTAAAATTTCACGCAATGTGGTGGCCAGTTCATGTGTGAAAATGATTCGTCATGCTCCCAGAACCGCCCTTTCACAGCTTGAGTCCTGGAATATAGGACGAAAAAATGCATTGATGTGATAACCTGGTCGTTCGGTGCGTCCAGGTCGTCAGCTGACTTCATTTTGTTGCCACATGACGTTGCTGAGCAAACGAAGCTCATAACACCTGCTCCAAAGGATCGCACAACAGGAAGTATGCATGATGGGTCCATCGGTTTATGCGCTTCCCTTCTTACCCTGATGACTCTGGAAATGTGTCAATCTGGACTCATAAGACCCCAAAAAAAGTCCAATCTTTATGCTCCCTAGCAAATTGAAGCATTTTATTAATTTAATCTCACTAAGAAATCATTTTGTCATTTCTGACACACCGCTGTTAAGTCTGAATCCTGTGAGTTCTTGTGTGTATGGAAATGCTCTTAATTTTACCTTCCTCCTGGTCAGGGTCATGTACAGTAGGCTATGCTGCAAACAGGGCTACACCCTGCCAGTCCATTGAGAAGCAGCATGCATACCCAAATACCTCACACTTCAGAGTAGTTTAATACAGACAGTCCACTGCCATGTCTTTTAGTAGGTATGGAAGAGGAATCTGGAAAATCCTGAATTAAAGCCACACTCACAAACATACTGGAAGAGCATGAAAAACTTCACACAGGTCCAAGGTTAGGACCAAAACGCATATCAAATTAGTGTTGCAAGGACGTTTCATGGTAAGATGACATCATTCGAATCAATCATTCCAAAAGATATTTATAAACTCATGTCACGTTCAGAGAATGAGGAGCTGCATGGAACCAAATTCTTCTAATTCCAGTCAATTAAAATATTTCTAAACTCGTACGCGTCTTCTATTCGCACAGGTTAGTAATTGTAAATAAATACCCCCATTTCTTTCTCTCTTATAACTTAGATTTAAATATCATATTTAAATGTCATACCTCTGTAACACTTTCTAAATTTCCAATGTCAGCTAATTACAGTAGTGGTCTCTCGATACACACAATCTTCAGGATAATTAAATAGCAAGCTAAGCCGCAGCTTAGTGAAGTGTGTGATGGCTGAATCGTGGGTTTTTTTTTTTTTTTATGCAACCACCTGGACTATAATGCTTCATCTACAGTCGTAAATAATGGATCTATCACATACTTGCATATGTCCCTTGATTGGAGACGCAAGTAAAATTTAACACAGCTCAATGCTGTCCTCTAATGTTGAGATGAAATCATTACAGTCTATCAATTAAGAGTGAGAGAGAATTAAACAAAAAAAAGTGTTAACAGTTTATATTTGGGTTTTAAAAAAACATTATGGATAGTTTTAATTAGAAAGATTTATACTAAATGCAAATAGGAATAATGGACTTAGTATTTGTAATTATAGAGTGATATAATATGGATATGACTAAGAAAAACTTCTTGAAAAAGAAAAAAATTTAGAGGAAAGATATTTATTTCAGAAAAAGTTATTAATGGGCTGAAAAATGTAAACTCCACTTTCCAAGCTCTATTGTCTCATACAGATGGTTTTTTGTTTGTTTGTTTGTTTGTTTGTTTGTTTGTTTGTTTGTTTGTTTGTTTTATGGGAATAATTAAGGGGAAATAATGTCTTGCATTGCAGTTCTAACAACAAATGTTTTATATATAAAATATATATATTAAAAAATCACAAATGCATATACATTTTTTAGTTTTGTGAGTTAGATAAATTATTTAAGCAAGTAAATAATACTTGAGAGACTGGTGTTATAGGAAAACTGTAATCCAAAGGCTGTTTTTTTTTTTCATATATTTTTTGTATAATAATTTTCCTAGAATTACATGAAAAAGCCATGAAAACAGTCATCACATACGTTATAACTACAGACGTTCCCTTACCATAATGTTTTTTTCTTACTTAAAAAAGATTTTTTTTAAAACTTGAAACTAGAAAAAAAAATTACGTAAAATGTATATGCCTCAATAAATGTCTTCATAGAAAACTTTGCCTGAGATTGTAGGTTTTTCATTTATGAAAGACAATCCATGCATTATTTAAAATGATGTGCCTTTAATAAATAAAAAAAAAGAATTAAACCACTCTTATTGACCAAAATGTTTGACCATAGGTATAGTATACAGTACATTTAATAATAATAATAATAATAATAATAATAATAATAATAATAATAATAATACCTCAACTGTCTTTCTTTATCTTTCTATTATTATTATTTACATTTTTTCCAATATATAATGTAAATAAATAAATATAGGAACATGGTTGTTAAATGTTTTTTATTTAAAAAAAACTTTCAGTGGAGTTATGTTTAATTTCAACATAATTTATTACGTGAAGGCCAATTTGTAAACTAATCATTTTCATAGAATTACATAATAACATAATTGTTATTAATAAATTCATTCATTTAAAGTTCAGAAACAGCCATGAAAAAAGTCATGGCTCTTAAAAAATAATAATTCTTTGTAAGAGTATTAATTGCTTTATAATAAGTAAAAAAAAAAAAAGATTTATATTGTAAATTGTACCAGACTCGTGTCATTTACACTTTTCACATAATTTGATTCTGATCTAGTTCACTTAAATAGATGGTCTTAAAGAATCAAATCAGTAATTTTTAGTAGGCTAACATCCAGGGCAGTAACTATTCATCATCATTTGTGGATTTACACATGTTGTTATAGTCTAAACCTATTAAAATGCACTATAATTTATATGGAAAGCTCTAACTGTTACAAAGCACTGACACTAGAGACTCCTTCCATAAACATAACATAAACATCTCTGTATAGAAATTGTTAAAAGTTCAACTATTATATACGTTTTTTTGGTGTTATTTTTAATACCCAGGAGTACCGTTGTGTAATGGTTGCTTGCTTAGACAATGCTAATACTGAACTGGTCCAAGCAGGGTTTTGTTTTTGGCTTTTTTCAACTAGTAATGCTACAGTTTTCAGTTTGGACTCGTCTTCGGTTTGATCTCCCTATAGTGTACTTCAAAATGGATGTAACTTTTAATTAATCAAAATCAATAATTCAGCTGGTTGGTGTTTGACAAGATAGTTACTCTATTTTACAAACAGAGGTCAGAACTCGCTCTTTCAATGATATATTTACATTTCCTACATTGGCGGACCTGGAATCTTGGAGTCTCAGAAAATGTCTGTCTGCTGTGTGTATGTCTGTCCAGCCAGATTTTGTCACAACATCATGCAAAACTGTCTGGACAGAATTTACTGAAACTTAGATATCTTAGATTTACAGTACTTAGATATCTGCCTGAATTTTAACCTGCACTATAAGAGTAAAAATTATGTTATGTGCCGAATTAAATAATCTGCTTTAAACCAAGCTACTAATGTGCTACTTGCTCAATGTGAACACATACTGTACCTACACCAATGGATATTAATTAGAAAAGGTAAACTGAGTAGTTCATATATTTTCAAGGCTAAAATAACAGCACTGAAGTGGTATAAGTGAACGCTTTAATGTTTTACCACATTGAAGTCGTTTTAAGACAAAAAAATATTTGTTTTTATCCATCTACTTTTTCAATTTCTCATCTGTGATTAACTCTCCAATTACCGAACAGGGAGTGTACTGGGCTGACAACAAATTTTATTTCTTAGGATTAATAAGTAAGGTAGAAAGTTCTGCTGTACAGAAGGACAGAATGTGTCTTTGGGCTTCAACCTGAAATAATATCACTGGTCACATTAAAGCTGATCAGTGGTAGGTTTCTCGCCTTCCCGGGTTCAATTCCTACACTGTAAACCCGAATATTAAGTAATGATGTTTCCAATTTTAAGTAAACAGAACTAGTTTTTGAGCTTGTTGTACTCATTCATATTAATCGTTCTTTACTTGCGTTATTGAGTAACCTAACTCATATTATTTAATAGCAATTATAATTTTTTTTGGTTGTTGCAAATTAAATAAATTGTTGTTGTTTCGGCTGCTCCCGGCAATGGGTCGCCACAGAAGACAATCCGGTCCACACACAAGCTTGCCACTGATTTTACACCAGATTCCCTTCCTGACGCAACCCTCCCATTTTATCTGGGCTTGGGACAGACATTTCATCCAGCTGAAACACCTACCACTGAGCAACCAGCGCCCTATTGCCCTGATGACGTCAGACACAAAATCGCTAGTCTGAAAGATTTTAAGTTGGTGGAACTTTAAGGTGACAGTTACTGTTACTTAAGTACTTTTCTTGTCATTTCTACAAACTCATAAATAGCAAAAAGTTCTAAATACTCATCAACTGTAATTATTTAACTGAAAAGTACGTGTCACGTTTGGGTTGCGAGGCATAAATGCAGAGGTCCAGGTTTTAAAGGAAATGATGTTCTTTATTTAACAAAAAAGCCAGGGACATCAAATAAACAAATATATATACTTTAGAAGAAAACAAAAACCAAAACACGTATAACGACCACGGGAAACACGAACTAAACTTACATACATTTACAAGGTGAAATCAACAGATGCAAGACACAAAACAGAACTGAAACAAGCTATTTATAATAAAACTAATGAGCAACTCGGTTCAGGTGAGCGCCCACGTCACCTGACCAAGGTGCATAATGGAAACTGAAGTCAAACCAAAACAGAACTACAAACACAAGTCTTTGGGCGCTTTGGCGCCCTCTAGGGGTTACCCCTGACAGTACCCCCCCCCTAAAAGGGTGCAACTCCGGAGCGCCACAGGAGGTCCAGGGCATCCCCCCCCCAAGGTCCAACGTCTGCCCCTCTCACCCAGAGGCTTGCTCCTATGTCCTGTGGGCCAGGTGGCCTGATGCCTCCGTTGAAGCAGGGCGGCGGAGGAAAAGGAGGACGTCCTCCTCGTTGCATGACGGCGGCGGCGGAAGAAACTCGCTGCTCTCAGCGACGCGGTGCAGTGGCGGCAGCTCGCTGTCCACGACGAAGCAGCTACGCGGCAAGATATGGAGCTCACTGTCGTCACCGCAGCTGCGCGGCGGAAAAGGGAGCTCGTCGTCATCATCACCACTGCAGAGCTCGCCTTCGCCTTCGTCGCAATACAGCGGGTAGCAGAGCTCACTGTCGTCATCACTGAACGGCCAGTACAGGAACTCGCCGTCGTCGTCCTCTCTGAGCAGCAGGATAAAACGCTCGCCGTCATAGCTTAGACTGGGCGGAGAAGCTGGCAGATTTGGGCCTCCAATGAGGCTGGTTGGCAGGTCTGGGCTTTCTGTGAGGCTTAGCTGCTTTAGCAGCCCTTGGAGCGTGTATATCTGCTCCTGCAGGTCTTGAATGCGCTCTTTATTTCTTTCCCCTCTATGCCCAAAGTTGCTCCATTCCAGCTGGGAGGCTGCTCCCTGCTGCACGTCCCGTCCGCACTCCGTTCTTTTCTGATGCTCGCTGTGGGGTGCCCCTTCACCCTGGTCACCGCCGAATTTGGACCTCCCGGTCTATGCTTTCCGGCCGGTGCGGAGACTCATGTCACCCCATGCTGCGCCACTCTTGAACGGCGTGCGCCGTAGCGCGAGCCGGCAGCCATCCCAGTTTGACTGTTCTCTCCGCCTTGACCTGCGTCTTCCTGCCCGCTCTCCTTCTCCTTTTGCCGGTACGCCGCTTGGTATTCCTTCCGCTCTCCACGTCGGCTTCCCAAGCTTCGAACATCATAGCCCCCCCTAAAAAATCTCTAGGGGAGGCTCCTCTACTATGCCTCTGTTACGGTCTTGCATTCTGTCACGTATTGGGTTGCGAGGCATAAACGCAGAGGTCCAGGTTTTAAAGGAAATGATGTTCTTTATTTAACAAAAAAGCCAGGGACATCAAATAAACAAATATACATTATAAGAAAACAAAAACCAAAACACGTATAACGACCACGGGAAACACGAACTAAACTTACATACATTTACAAGGTGAAATCAACAGATGCAAGACACAAAACGGAACTGAAACAAGCTATTTATAATAAATCTAATGAGCAACTCGGTTCAGGTGAGCGCCCACGTCACCTGACCGATGGGCATAATGGGAACTGAAGTCAAACCAAAACAGAACTACAAACACAAGTCTTTGGGTGCTTTGGCGCCCTCTAGGGGTTACCCCTGACAGTACGCAATATGTTTAATTACTTTGAGCATTAGGGTTTACAGTGTAGCCAATGTCCAAACCCCGGCCACGGTCCCAAACCCGGATATAAGGGCAGAGTTGCGTCAGCAAGTTCATCCAATGTAAAAACCTTTGCCAACTTGTTATGCAGATCTGATGGTCAGCTGCGGAGACCCCTTGATGGGAGCAGCCAAAAGATAAACAACAATCATTAAACCTGATGCGCTTATTTTTAGCTTTTAGCTTTTACCTTCTACAAACACTTTAACCATCAACGACGGAAAGTAAATCTAGGAGAAGATGAATGAATGATGAAAGTGTGTGTGTGTGTATGTGAGAGAGAGAGAGAGAGAGAGAGAGAGAGATAAAGAAAGTGTCCCTGCAATACACCACCAAGTCAAGTCCAAAAATGCTTCTCAAGAAAACTGAACCCATTGTCCAATTATGTGCAAAACTTCATTTTCCTGAAACGAATCATATGGGTTTGAATCTGAGCCGACTCATATCAGAGCTGAACCGACTCATATCAGAGCTGAACCGACTCATTTCAGGGCTGAACCGACGCAAATAGTGAATAATGAATCAATAGTGAACGGAAGCGAGAGCGAGACTCATACACTAATTACAACTGTAGAATATATATATATTATATAGCCATATTTATGTTTTGTTTTGTTTGGTTACACAATTTAAAGCCTTTATCACGTTATTTCGATGCTGTGCTCCCCGCGCGCACCAATCATAAGGCGATACAGCAGTAATTACCGACCCGCCCCTCACACACTGTCTCTCTCGCTCTCTCTGTGTGTCTGTGTGTGTCTCACTCGGTCTGTTCCTCTCTCGCTTCATTTCCCACACGGTGTCCGTGCTGAGTGTCAGTGATGGCGGCCGTCTCCGCTCACCGAGTCCTGATTTACGGGGGAAGAGGCGCGCTCGGCTCGACCTGCGTCCGCCATTTCAAATCGCACGGCTGGGTGAGTGAAACCCCGCGATCCGTGTACGAGCGTGGACGCAGGTGGTGCTGTAGATTTGTGTCACTGTATAATATTGCGTGTTGTTTTCTTTTTCTTATGCCACCTGTTGGACACATGCACGGAAAACTTACTGTTTTATTATTTTAATCTCTTAATATTTATACTTGCAACTACTCTTTGGCGCAAATTATAGGCTATATGTTACAATTTTTGCAGAATATTAAGTTTTTAGAGCTCTCCACTTTCCAAGCTCTGCTGTCTCATACAGATGTTTTTTTTTTAGGCACACTGGGAATAATTAAAGGGAAATGTTTAAATGTGAAATAATTCCTCGCGTTGCAGTTCTAACAGCAAATGTTTTATATATTTAAAAAAAAAAACATAAAAAGATAATACTTGGGAGTCTGGTGTTATAGGAAAACTGTAATCCATAGGCCTTTTTTTTTTTTTTACATATTTTTTTTGTATAAGAATTTTCCTAGAATTACACAATAACGTAAATGTTATTAATAAATTCATTTATATAGAGATTTAAAATGCAGCAACAGCCATGAAAAAAAGTCATCACATACATTATAACTATAACAGACGTTCCCTTACCAGAATATAATTTCTTGCTTAAAAATGATAAAGAAACTTGAAACTAGAAAAAAACAACATTTCTAGAAAAAAAAAGTATGTAAATATGTACATGTATATACCTCAATAAATGTCTTCATAGAAAACTTTACAAGAGATGGTAAGTTTTTCATTGATGAATGACAAGCAAGTAAAATGATGTGCATTAAAAAAAAAAAAAAAGAAAGAAAGAAATTGCACTGAAAACTCCCATTTTACTGTTTGATTATTTTAAGCTCTTAATACTTATACTTGGCAACTACTCTTTGGCACAAATTCTAGGTTATATCTTACAATTTTGCAGAATATAAAATCTTTAGAGATCTGTAGAACACTTAAACAAATGATGTAATGCTGCCTTAATTAATTACTAATTGAAATGACTTAATTAATAAACAAACAAGGGTGTTTGGGTTTGAAGTTGTCACGGTACAGTGTGATAACCTTGTGTAAAAATATCGCATTTCTCTGTACTGTGTTATTTATTTACAGCTCCTTGGTCTGTTATTTCAGTTTTTGTCTATTCTCATGGTGTTTGCATTGGTTTCATGCAATTTATTTGGGTTTTAAAGAAGAAGCATGGCATCTATTTTAATAAATTACCTCGGGGTGTGAAAATTAGAACATTATTATTAATAATTTTTAATTTAGATGTTTGCATTTGAGGTGGCGACACGGTAGTGTAGAGGCCTTTCACTTCCAGGGTCGTGGGTTCGATTTCCGGCCTCAAGTCTTTCCATGCAAACATGGAGTTTGCATGTCCTCCCCATGTTTGGTGATTTTCCTCCAACAGTCCAAGGAAATGCGGATTAGGCTAATTAGCGTGCCAAAATGTGTGTGTGTGCCCTGCGATGGATTGGATACACCCATCTCATGCCCTAAGTCTCCTGGGATAGGCTCCAGGCCCTCGAGACCCTGTATACATATAGACGATGAGTGATTGAGTAAGACTGCATTCGAAGTGATAAAATGTCACAGTTCCTTTATAATCCTACAGGTGGTGCACTTTAAATTATTCACACATTGCCAGAGGGGATACTTACTGTATAGAATCAAGATTCAAAGAACTTTATTAATCCCAGAGGGAAATTGCTTAGAGAGGGAAATTGCTTAATTGCAATACATATCAAATCGGCACCTTTGTATCCTGATGATATCGTCTCAGGAGGTCCCTGGTGATTCACATGCCTAGTGAATATGCTTTGTGATGGACAGGCGTTAGATCCAGTGTGTATTCCCACCCCACTTCAACTCTGACCAAGATAAAGACATATAATTAGGGGGAAAAAGGTGTGAAATTTGCCGACTTGTCGAAAGCAAAAAAAAAAAAGTATTTTAACTGTGCATCTCGACTAAAAAAAAAGCCTGTGTTTAAAATGAAGAACTGCATTTTCCTTAATGTTTTGTGTTGTGTTGTGTTGTAGTGGGTGGCCAGTATCGACATTGCGGCAAACGAAGAAGCCGATGCTAATGTGCTCGCGAAGATCTGCGAAAGTTTCTGTGAGCATGCAGAGCAGGTAAGGTTCAGGATGAAGAATGTTTACAAATATTTCATGGGAAAAATTTAAAAAAAAAAAATAATAATAATAATAATAATAATAATAATAATTTTGTCCATAAAGGGTATAAGTTTATTTTCGGAATAGAGAAAGAAGCCGTGAATATGGACTGAAAGTCTGATCATCAGACCTCCACAGCTAATCACACTACATCATCTGTAAACCATTAGAAAGATGCCGGCCTGATATTTTTTTATTCATTATCATTCTGTTGTTTTGTAATAACACCATAACACCTAAGCATACTAAACACTAATTACCATGCATTACTTGGTACAGCTGCATTGTAAAGGAATGTTAAATACTCAAATCAGATTGGTCCCAGGTTTATAATAAACTGTGTACTGATAATAGAGACTCCTTTCATGAGCGTACAAGGTAAACAAACATCTGCCCATAGAAAGCAATACACTGAAATCATTACATTTTTTCTTTGTCCATTTCTGTTCTGTCTATATGACGTTTCCATCATACCAGTCCCTATGCGTTAACTATTACTATAGAAAACATGTATAATTATGAGTGCATTAATATAAACTATTGACTTTAAATGAGTCAGTTCAGCCTTGGTACGAGTGAATTCAAAACCATGTGATTCAGTTCAGATAAATGAGTTTGGTCCTGAGAGTAGTTTCAGAACTTTTTTTTAAGAATTACATAAAAATATATTTGCACATTTCTATTATTTAGACCGTCTATCATTTTTAATCTGATTTCTTCCTGATCATCACATGGGGGAATTGACGTGCAAATTTAACAAGATTTTTCTTTACACAGTGTAGAGATTTTAGATATATACGGTGCTGTGCAAAAGTCTTGAATTAAATACTGGGATTCTGTAAAGTAACTTTAATAGAATGTAAATAATTATAGAACTTTAAATGAACTTTAATAAAAATGTGAAAAATGATAGAACATTTGTATACTGTATAATGCTACTTTCACCAACAGCAAATAAAAAACAGAATCTAACCTCTGGAATTAATGCCTGGCCTCAGCCTCGGTAGGAGGAGAGCATTATCTGCCTTTATCCCATCTGTTCCAACATAAATGGCTTATTACACATCCGCTACCAAGGAAACCCCATTTATTTTCCCGCAGCCGTACAGCCGAGGCAATTTCCTCACGCAGCCGCATATTGACATCCAACGAGCCCTGTCCTTTCTCATCATCCGATCTATTGTGTCTGCCATCGACATCATTCACACCCCCGTATAATGAGTCTGGGTGGAGGACACACAATGACGTCCTTGTATACGCACGCAAACAAATTTGCCTCTCTTGTTTGCCTGGTAAACCGATATGTCATTGTTTACGCCAGAGGCAGCGAATCAAGCCTGTCAGTTGGAACAGATTGTACAAGCACATACTAGAAACTAAAAATAATAATAATAAAAAACACCTTTATAACTGCTCGATTTTATTGGCATGGACAAACGTATTATTAAAACGTGATGTGTTGATATGAAGCAGAACATTAAATGAAATGAAACTTGGCAAGGCTCACGGTTGGATTTAACGCTCAGACTTATAATGTACTGCCAAAAGTATGTGGACACCTGATTGTCACAGCCATAGAGTATGTGCTTCTTCCTCAGGCTCTTGCCACAAAGTTTAACACACACCATTTTCTATATAAGGTTGTGTAAGGAGTGGAAGAACTCTGGAAGAATCCCTGATCTCAAGCCCACTAAACATCTTGATAATAAAGTGGAACACCGACTCTGTCCCAGGCGTCCTCGGCCAATACGTTTACAACATTTGACAGCAGATGAGAGTTAAAGGCCCTGCTCAAGGACCTAACTGTGACAACTTTGGTGGTTGTGGGGTTTAAACCCAGGACCTTCCGATTAGTAGTACAAGAAGAGTAATGATTGTTATAAGAGGATTGTTTAACATGGACATACGGCTGTGATGGTCAGGTGTCAAGAAGCATTTGGTCGTATGGTGTAAAGGTGTTTTAAAAAGAGGAGGTCAGGATTTGTGTCCATCAGGAGTGATGGTTGCTGCGATGCGAGATGCTCCATGTAATTTGTCATTTTAGTTCGCTAATAAACCTTAAAAAGCTGAGATTTTTATTTAGCATTTATGGAAGGAGTCTCCAGTGTCAGCGCTTTGTAAGTTTTGCACCAAGCGAAAGAGATGAAAGAGGGACAGTAAAACTGCAGACTTCAAAAGAAAGTAAGGAACGTCCTGCTGCTGTAGCGTAAGTGATAAGAGGGACATGTTTCACAGACGACCTATTAAATTCAACGTCACCCTGAATGGATAAAAAGTGTCAGTCTTTGATTAATTTTTTAAAAAATGTGATTGGTGACAAATCGCTGTCACTTGCTTGTGGGAACAGTAATGTTGCTGGGTGTCAACCAGCATCTCACTGATCCATCATTGATTATTTTCCTACTGTATAACATCATATCCTGTGGTGTTATATCGATTAGTTATTATGTACTGTATTTAACTAGCTGTATTTACCTATCAGAACTTTCTTAAGATGACTGTTTGTAGAATATCGTGACACATCATTGTTAAATAAAGCATAACGAATTACAGTTAAAGACTGACTATTTTAATCCGCCATGCCGTGTTTTATATACTGTACTGTAGGTGACGTCAGATGTGGCTCGGCTGCTGGGAGACCAGAAAGTGGACGCCATCGTGTGTGTGGCTGGAGGATGGGCCGGGGGAAACTGTGCCTCCAAAGGTCCAGAATGAGTATTAAGTGCATTTAAATGCTTTTAAGTTCCGTACAGTAAATGATCAAAAGAAGTCTCCACAATATAATTGTAAAATGGATACAGTATAAATACCAAAATGTTTTTTTTTTCTTGACAAGTCAACAAAAGTGTAATATTATTTGCACCTGAATGTACTGTATAAGGTATATTTTTTTAGACTTGCGTTGCCTAGAAATTGTAAAAAATCTTTCTTTTTTACATGCAGATTCATTATTCCAGTGTAATATTTACTTATTATTCATATGTATAAAAGATGATGTAGCATATTATAATAGAATATTAGTTTGGTAAAGAAATGGATTATATTTGTCTTTTTTTTTTTTATCTCTCTGATATTTGATCTCAGCTTTTCTGCTGATTTCAGCCCTATAACAATATTTGAAATAGGATTGTGTCAACTCTAATTTACACATAAATTCTCTCCTAAAGTGCCCACTCGAGTAACTTAGACAAGCACATTAGATTTCACAATGTTACTGTAAAACTCGTTTAGTATTGAGCTGCTTTTCATCTCCGACTCTGTCTCATATCGTTGCAGACGTGTTTAAGAACAGCGATTTGATGTGGAAACAGAGCGTCTGGACGTCCACCATCTCCACCTATCTAGCCTCTCGGCACCTCAAGCCTGGAGGTTTGCTCACGCTGACCGGAGCCAAGGCTGCTCTCAGCGGGACTCCAGGTGCTCATGTTGTAAAAATTATACCTCAAAATCAAAAAGTTCTATCTTTATATTAAATGCTAATACAAGGGCAGAAGAGGTACTCATGAGTTGGGTGTTTACTTAGATTCCACAGTTATCTGGTGTGGCAAGAACATCTATAAAGTGTTTACTTTAAACCAAATATTTGGATAGAATTTTAGTAAAACAGGCCAACGGTTTCCTGATTTGTGCAAGTGTAGTTTTATTTTATTGTACTACTTTGTAGTTGGGATTTACTATATGCTTCAGTAGTTATAGTCAACCAAACCCCCATTTAATGTGTGTGCATACATTCAAGAGGTACCAATACTTTTCAGTCATCTTGACAAAAAATAGGAGCAAAGGCAGCCACAGGCTTATGGGGTGCAATATTTGTAATTGTGTTTTTCATATGTTTCTATAATTAGTGTATTTTTTTTTTTAAATACTGTATATATATATGTGTGTGTGTGTGTGTGTGTGTGTGTGTGTGTGTGTGTGTGTGTGTGTGTGTAAAAATATGGTAAGTGCTTTTCTTACCTTTAAATTTCACCCATGTGACCATAAATCCCCAGATTTTACTTGTAAAGACCCAGATTTAAACAAATGTCACATAATGTGCCTAAGCCTAAGCACACTAGGCTTTGCTGCCTGCACACTGCAAAATCCTGACATCAGCATGTTATCCTGAAACATGCACCCTGTCGAAAAATGCCACCTTAAAACATCTAAAAAGTTTAGACTGGATAGACTTCCTTTATGAACTCTTCCTAAACCTGTCATAACTTCCCTTATTAAAACACAAGCCCAAAGACATGCAACTGTATCAAAACTTAGATCCTGCATTCTAACGTGAATCATGATCCCTAATCCAAATTCTTCATCAACCCAAGTTACTGAAACATGCAGCCTTTAAATTTCATCTTGCCTTGTTATCCTCTCTAACAGGACCACCAGTCAGACCTCCTATTCGAGACCACCTTGTCATACCCCTACCAAGACCACCTTACTGTATATCACCTCACAAGACCATAAATTTATACTTCCTGTCAAAGACTCTTTGAATGAGAAGGTGTGTCCAAACTTTTGGTCTGTACTGTACACCCTACCAAACTTACCTTATAATACACCCTCCACTAAACCACTTCTCATACACCCCATTCAAATCTAAGTAAAACCTTCTCATCAGTATGCATCTCTCAAACGCACACTCTACCAGAATATTGCCCTCAATCCCGCACCCCATCCATATACCCCCTTATCAGCACGCCCCCCCCGAATCGGCCGCTCGGATTGGCTGTGCAGCTGGGAGGAGGCATGACTCAGCATTTTAGCTCAGCACATGTGGTTTCTCTTTGCTGCTTGTCTCTCTGCTCTCTGTCTCACATCCCCACCGTGGTGCCGGAGACAGGGCACGCCCCGCAGCTAAGAGTTCTGCTTTAGTACGACAAGATGGGAATCTCCGTTTTCAGTGTTTGATCTGCGACATGAAAAGACGGAGTTAAAAAGCGAATGTTTCTTGACAGACGCCTCAACTCTCAGCATGCTTGTACACTAACAGTTCAAAGAGTCAAATATTTACGAGATTGAAATAACGTCATAATGCTGATAATGTCGAAGAAACTTCTGACGTAAAGCATCTAAAGAATTTAAGCCAGTGCTCGAGCTGTAGAGCATGTGAGCACGCTTCGAGGTCAGATATACTCCCCTCACTCTCATTGGTTTATTCTCCATAAGACGCTTTGGAACGTCTGGGCTTCATTTTGGCCTCCGAGTATTATTGTTGTTCTTTAAAGAAGTGCTCAAGCTCTAATAAAGTCGTTTATCGGATCCAGATGCCAAGGCTCCAAACGTGTGGACTAGGGGGCAGGGTGCGCGACAAGGTTTAGGAGATCAGAATGAAACTTTTTATGTCGCACAGAGAAGAGTTAAAAGGTTACAGCTCAAAGTTCAGGTCTAATCTGCTATCGCTGTTTATGGCCGGGCAGTATGGGCACTCCGGAGCAGAGCAGTGTGAGGGCCAGATGTTTGTGTACAAAGTACAGATGTGTGTTACACCATGATTAGATCAGATGCTGATAAAACAGCTGCCGGTTAAATAGTAATTAAATGAGTGTTAATAATAATAATAATAATAATAATAATAATAAAATAATAATAAAGTTTAAGGTTATTTAGTTACAGCCAAAAATTTTTTGTCCAGGCTGGACATGGTTACGATAAATCCATACCCTTAAAGTGCAGTGTGTAATTTTTTAACCCCGGTGTTACCTGTCTAACAGAATTTTTAATGAGCTCATAAGCTTTGTCTAAAAAAAAAGAAAGAAAGAAATAAAGTAAAGCCTGTGTGCCAGCCTTATGAACGAATCTCATTGCCGTTGCAAGAAAAACAAAAGACTGTAAGCTTGACAGCAATTTACAAAAACAAGGAATTAGATTTGGAAATCTAGCTAAAGTTCTTAGTTATTATTAAACAGCATTCAATAATTATTATTATTAGAAAAAGCAGCTTGGACTAAATTTCTGGCATTTTCTAATGTGTAAATGAATAATGCTGCCGTTATTTTTGTAGGTTTTAAAATTAATGTCGCATGATGTTACATGCCAGCGATGAGATCCTTCTGTTGAAGTTGCCCTCTTGCTCTCTCTATTGTATAGGTATGGTGGGTTATGGCATGGCGAAGGCAGCAGTGCATCAGCTGTGTGAAGGTCTGGCTGGAAAGGACAGCGGGCTTCCTGCAGGCGCCGTAGCCGTGGCCATCCTCCCGTAAGTTGTTGTCGTCGTCGTCGCTAGTCTTTCGGCTGCTCCCCCTCGACGGGTCGCCATGGCGGATCATCCGACTTGGCACAGGTCTTAAACCGGATGCCCTTCGTCTATCCAGTAGCTGGGGTTTTATGCATTTTGTTTCCTCATGGCAGACGAGAAAACTACCACTGGCCCACCAATGCCCAGCCATCATCCACCGACAGGAGCACTTACAGGGCCCTCGTGTCTGTCTATCCAGATTTTATGATCACAAGCCAACTTTTACTGCTTTTATTCCTAACCTAAGTGAAGAGAAACAAGACCAGCTCCGACCTTAGTGAAAACGTTTATAGCTAAGATCGCTGTGCTCTCTTGATGACGGCGTACTTCCTGTCCTCTGTCAGGTCCATCACAGGCATCTAAGAGCATACGAAAGAGGCTAGTGATTTCCTGAGTGTGTTGAGTGGCCCTGTGAGTCAGTATGAGCGGCAAAAAGGAAAGATGCAGGTGCTCGGGGGTCACATGACCTGCAGGATGCACGTGTTGGGATTTTTTTGGGGCA
Organism: Clarias macrocephalus; assembly: GCA_011419295.1. Taxonomy (NCBI): domain Eukaryota; kingdom Metazoa; phylum Chordata; class Actinopteri; order Siluriformes; family Clariidae; genus Clarias; species Clarias macrocephalus. The sequence goes on along the minus strand of JAAGKR010000896.1, from coordinate 60,696 downwards.
GAGATTTTGAAATTCATTTAAAAAATTTCAGATTGGGAGGAAAAACACGTAGGGTCACAGAGGAAAGAGGTACAGGTCTTAGAGCCTGACGCTCTGCATCAAAAGCTTCAGCAAAAAGGAACGATCGTCCTCTCGGTCTTCTGCCTCTGATGCAAATGAAAATCCAAAAAAGAAACATTTAAGCCTTATCCTTTCTTTCAGCCAAATCAAAATTCTTCAGTTGTAACAATATATACCTTTTGAGTAACTTCTGAAGCAGGGATATTCAGCTCTAAGACACAATTTAAAAAGGGAACATTTTAGATTTTTTTAATTCTTCAGAATGTGGTATGGAATTTACCAAGAGACGCTCGTCTCCACTCCTTTCACATTACCCATAATTGAAGCTTTAAATAGCACGCCAGTCCTCTTGTTGCCAATTCTGGGATGTGTTCTGGTCCAGAGATTTTTCAATATAACCCCGTTATGACGTCATGTTCCAGGGTTACCTTGGATACGCCGATGAACAGGAAATTCATGCCAGACGCAGACTTCAGCAGCTGGACTCCGATGGAATACATCGCAGAGTGAGTGTTTAAAGTGTGTCTTAGTAATTAGTGTAAGAAAGCGTGAGATGGATAGATGGATGGATGATGCGTGAAATAGATGAATGGGGGGGTGGGGGGGGGGGTATAAATCCATTCGCTCATGAGTGGCTGTGATAAACAAGGGGAGGAATAATTAAAACTGGTAGATTTGGCCACAAGGTGGCAGTAAAGTTCTTCCCATGAGACAATGTACATGGCTCAGGATTATCGTAGCAAAGTAAAGCAGAATAAACATAATGGTGTTTTATTATTCATTTCTATTTTTACATATAGTGTATCATAAAAACAGAAAAGTTCAATTGAGCATCCAGTCATTCAAGATAAAACTTATTAAAGGTCATTAAAGGTTAATCATATGCCGCATACTTTTGGCCATTTATTTTTTTAGCATATAGTAAGTATTGTGTTGTACTGTATAAAGTAGCTAACGGTCTGTTTTGCTCATTTATATATACTGTACATAAGATGGATTTTTTTTTTTTACATTACGGAACATGTACAGCCTTATGTAATTAAGCAACAACAACAGTTGTTATTTTAAGACACGAAGGTCAGCTGTTGTGGAACAGCTCTCGCAAGTCATGTACAGTATTGTCAAGTTCATTTGCTCGACCCATCATCAAGCACCATGATGAACCTGTCTCTCGTAAAGACCTTCCTAGGACCAAAAGACCAAAAGTTCATTTAGAGTCACCAGCCTCAGAAATCCCCAATTAACAAACAGCACCTCGGATTAGAGCCGTTATGAAGGATTTACAGAGAAGTAGCAGATACAGTACATCTCAAAATCAACCGCTCAAAGGGGATGCATATTTTTGGATGCCGTCAGTATTGTTTTACAGTGTAGAAAGAAAAAAAAAATTCAGGAACGACCATGGAGTTAGACGGTGTGTCCAGACTTTTGATTGGTAGCGTTTATGTACAGTATATAGATTACATAACACATTTTTTAAATAGTCAAACTAATGAGAATAATCATTTTATTTGAAATATTATTTTCAGTGAAATTGCTATAAAACAGTGGATATTTGGTATGAACTTCTTTATTCTTCTAAACCTGCTGTATGCGGCTGGGCACGAAGTCAAAAAGACGCTGGTGTTGCTCACTCAGTTCATGCCTGCTTGGTTTCTTGCTGAAAATCATGGACAGAAATATGCCACAGAAGTTCACAGTCCACTTGAGAATTCCACAGCTTCATTTCATTCATTCAGCCAAACTAAAAGTCCTGCCGTATATTAGTTCCATCCATTAACTAACCCAGGTGATTCTACTTTAGACAATTTTTCAGCCAGATGTATAACTATAATACGTGGGTGGCATTATGCTGTCCTAATACTTTCGACCCCCACTGAGTGGATATATATATATATAGAAACTGTTTCTAATATAATGTCAGTGATGCACACACGCCATGACTGAGGCGGGCACACGAGGCTGACCCTCTATGTTACAAGACAAGATTAGATGTAGATTCGATGAAACGTCTAATCTGCACGGCTCCAGAGATTAGCGAGACGTGGAGGGATAGAAATCGGCTCTGGCAGTTCAAGGGCGGGGCTTAGTCAATTAAAACAAGCACTCCTCTAATGGGATAACGACTGAGCGCTGAGGTTTTTGTCTCGTCATCGACGGATCTTCTAAGTGAGCTTGTGGCTGCTGACAGCCAGCGATGCCAGTCTCCTCTGTCCACCACCCCAACTCGTTATCCTGCCATCGTTCCCCTTCCTCTAGCATTTTCACTGTTCTGTTTCTCCCTTTTTTTCTTTTCTTTTTTTCCTTTCCCAGATTGTTCTACAGCTGGGCCACTGGGTCAGCGCGGCCAGCCTCAGGCAGTCTGATCCAGCTGGTGACGTCAGGAGGAAAGACAGAGGCCACGCCGGTTCAGTAAAAACCACGAGACGAGAATAGGAGCTGGATGAAAAAAATGTTCAGTGTTCAGCTGGATCAAAAGAAATAAAAGGGCAAAGAAATCATTTTTCAAGAAGAGAGAATTCATGCTTACTGTATTTGAACACACTGCCACTTATTGACATTTTATTTTATTGTACACTACACACAATACCTTATTACTGTTTGATCATAACATTTTCATAGTTTTTTTTTCTTTTTTCATTTGCGTCATGTTTAATGTTCATCCTTTGATATCCTGGTGAATACTCAGGCACAGGGTCATTTGTACAGCAGTTCAAGCTGTCATTCAAGTTACAGTTTAGTAGTAAAACAGCAGGAATTTTTGGTCGTTAAATCATTGCGGTAATATTACAGAGATTCCGTATTAGATTGTTTTGTTTTTTTTCATTTAGAGTTTCTTTGATGGAATAACATCAGACCCTACGTGATGTTGGGGTAACGTTAAAGGATGTCACTTCAAAACAATATTAATTTATGGCTTCTTTTTTTTTTCCCCTCTCCCACATGAAATATTTATCTTGCTCAAAGCCATTTTTGTTTTTGTTTTTTCCCTTTTCTGCAAGTAAGCTGACGACCTGATCAGGTATCGAACCCTGGCCTGAGAAAGTGCGATCCACTGAGAAGCTGCTTTTGATGCTACTGTAGTAAATGCACACATATTAAATAAAAATAAAAACAAAAACAAAGAGATAACACAACAATACTCACAAGCCCAGACAAGCGCAGTCAGGATTTCCGTACTCTTATAATATTATAAAAGGAACGGCGGATGTAACACAGTCGGACATCACGCTAATGGACTTTGAGCGGCATAAACGGTATAAGTAACATATATGGCTTGTTTTGAAGGTTGTATTTGCAACACTGCAAATTTTTGGGGTGCGTCATGCAACGTTATCCCAACTTGATTTCATCAGATTCATTCTAATATCATAAAATTGCCTTATAATGTTGTGTGTTGGGTGACGCCCAAGCCTAGACATCCTGCTGGGTGTTTGTTCTAGTACCGTTACCATTTCTACAGGAGTAGATGCTTTACAGGAGTTTAAATGTCAGAATGATAGCATATAGATTAAACATTAAAACACATATTGGTATGCGACAAACGCATAATAATAATAATAATAATAATAATAATAATAATTCATACGGTGAAACTTTTCGAAAGGAATGGAAGCAGTCTCAAGTGATGTACAAGTAGATTTTCCACTATTAGAGGATATAGTTTGTTTGCTTGCCCCTTATTCATTTACATGTCAAGATTTTTTGTTTGTTAGTTTGTTCTTATTATCTTTAAAAATTGTTGCAGCATTATATAAATCTATAATGTAGCTCTATATAATAATAATAATAATAATATATAACTAAGTTAAAAATAAGTGTAATCATTATACAAATTGTTGTGGTGTACGATGAGTAAAACATTTCAGTATACTCAATATGAAATAAGCAGTTCAGTGCAGATACTGTACACCCCTAAGTGTGTTATTCCTCAGACATGGTTAACTGAGTGACTGAAGAGCGTTCAGTCATGTGACTTTTTGTTTTTACGTAAAAGCAGTAGAACACTCAGCAGTTAATCCAAAAGTCCAATGCAGCTTTTCAAACAAGTGACCTTACCCAGCTTGTGTGTGTGTGTGTGTGTGTGTGTGTGTGTGTGTGTGTGTGTGTGTGTGTGTGTGTGTGTGTGTGTGTGTGTGCACGTTGGTGTATGAGAGTAGAATATAGATGAAAAAGTTTACAGGTAAACACCATCCATCAAAATCTTTCCTGTGCTCTGTGGCTGTGTGTTAGAGTGATACTGTGTACGGGCCAGTGTTACGCAGTAAAATATTTCCCATAATCCACAGCGAGGTTCTCGAGTCTCTTTGCATCAGCACCAGAAACATATTCAAATATTACACATATGAGAGTGTGTGTGTGAAGATGATTCATTCATCTCTGTTAGTGCTCCATATGGACATAGTGTGCAATATTACACTTCCACAGCCAGTCAAAAGTCTGGATGTACTTTTGTTTTGTAGAAACATCTTTTTTTTTTTACACAATATAGATATATAATTGTCAGTTTGTTATAGCATTGAAAGGACTTTTCAAATATTCACATTCTTTAAAAAAAAAAAAAATAGACCCGAAATAATACACCCAGTGTCTCAAAACACAATTTAAGGAACATGAAACTTGATGGATTCCTCAGATTTTCCTCAGCTTCACATACTGTACCACTCACTCACCGTCTATACCACTTTATACTGTATTGAGGGTCACGGGGGCCCTGGAGCCCATCACAGGAGACCCAGGAGCACGAAGCGGGTACACCCTGGACAGTGTGCCAATCCATCGCAGGGCACACACACTCACACGGTACAGGAAATTTGGGAGCACCAATTAGCCGAATCTGTATGTCTTTGGACTGTGGGAGGAATCTGGAGTTCCCGGAGGGAACCCACCAACATGCAAATTTCATGCACACAGACCAGAGGCGGTAATCGAACCCTGACCCTAGAGGTGCATTCAGTCATTAATCGCAAAGCAAGTACTATATCCTGGTCAGTGTCCTGGTGGATCCGGAGCCTACAGTATCACAGGAGCACTGAGCACGAGGCAGGAATAAAATGTAGAAAGGATGCTAGTTTATTACAGAACATCGCGTAGCACATCACACACACACATGAAATTGACTTATTAGCATGTTTTTGGAGCTGAGACGAAAAACGGAGAACCAGGAAGAACCCCACACATCGAAGGAACTCCGAAGCTGTGAGACGGAAACACTCCAGTAGTTTTACGTGGAAATCCTGTAAGTTTCAATGAAACCACTTCAAAGTTTGGGAGAACATGCTAAAGCTTGGTAACGGAAATATCCAGTTTAAACAGTTTTCCACTCTCTCCACATGTAGGCGATTAGTTAGACAAGACGTCTTCGCCATCCAACGCGTATTTGCGTTTTCACTGGAGCAACTGTATGAACTGAATGTATAATGAAGTCCCATTGAGAAACATAAAGCCAGATCTTCATATCCTTGCATCCAGTGCCTTGATAAGGCTAGTTAATCTAATTTTATAACAAAAGGATTAAAGGGAGGGTTAATCAAGATGTACACATTGAAGTACTAATTGGAAATGTATTGTTATCTATTCATCAGTCTGCTTTCCACTTAATTGACCTGCTTATTTCCTAAAAATATGAAAAATACAAAATGTCTGTCCCCATCATAGTGTTTAGCTAGACAACAAATTTTAATATTCATGTTCATGGCTTACAATAAATAATGCTGTTTTCCAGACGACATCGCTAAAACAATTATTAAAAAATGAATTCAGTCTCAGCTATAACCGTCATTTACAAAGAATTAAATGGCTAGCACAGACTTGTATTTTTGGCTTGCTGCATTAGCTACTTTTAGCTAAAAAGCTACTTATCATTAAAGTTGACTTATTGCTGCATGCTAACCAACCGATGATATGAAGAAATCTCATTGCCGAAGTAAGTTTAAATTATTGCACAATAATATGAAGTCAAATAGGAATTTATTTTACTATATAATGAGAGAGAGAGAGAGAGAGAGATGTCCAGTGAATTCCATGTAATCCTATATTTAAGCAGCATCACATAAGCGGGAGTGTTGTTTGCTGGATATCGGCACAGCCGTGCTGATATTCCGCACAACAGTACGACCTCAAGTTTGATATTGCTTGTATACCAATTTCACAAACACCATTTATTACCAACAGATTGTTTATTTATTTATTTACTTATTTATTTATTATTTGTTTGTTTGTATATTTAACCAGTTATTTTGCTCCATCAATTCCTATCCTTTCATGACTGGCAGAACTAACAAGCTGGCGACCGACAGTTAGTGTAATTAACACGGTTGATAGTGGTTTTAAATTCTAACCGGTACTACTGTATCTAGTCAAAAGGTGAAGAGAATAAACAATGAAGGTTGTAGATAGTGCGGTAAATTTCCACTTATTCCACATTATAATATCAGCTACGTTAACTTCCTGGGTTCCCTGGTAGAAAGCTGGTACGGTAGGGTGTATAATCCCTAGGAAGTGCTCTTGATTAGGGGTGAGACTTGTTAGCTTTGTAGTCGTAAATAAAAGACCCCGGACACATGCAATTCAAAACGACTTAGAAGCAATTATTAAGGAGACAAAAGTATTGTTTAAAATTGCTGAAAGTGCTTCCGTCCCTGCTGAAAAATCCAGCATAGACCTGCATGATTTACGTATATATGCTGGTCTATGCTGGTTAATACTGGTTAGTGCTGGTCTGATGCTGGTTTAGCATATGATTTATATGCTGTGCCACCAGCAAGGTTTTTCAAATTGATTACCATTTTAGCTCATTATCTTGTATTTTAATAGCTAGTACTGAAAGGAGGGTTTGATGTAAATACATGGACCGTGTTGTGTTATCTTTAAATGCATTTACATAAAAGAGACAAAAAATAATAAATTTACCAAATACATTATTTTACATTTATTAAATATCTGCTGAATTGTTCTATAAACACAACACAAACCTCTTATATAAATTCACTGGCAGGAAATGCATATTTTTAAAAAATTAATCAATGGAAATCACTTAAAACTGAAGAAAAAAAACAGCATAGACCATCATAGCAGGTCACCAGTTTGACCAGCAATTATACCAGCATATGTTGTGTTTTGGTGCTGATGTGCTGGGGACCAGCATCAGTAAGGTGACCAGCATACCAACACCAGCATCATGGGGTCAGCGGCTCTGGCGGTGTTTTATTTTTTTCTGGTAACCATGAAAATAACTTAAAATGCTCCATAATTTTTAATCATACACATAAGTACATAAAATACATCATTTGAATCTGTAAAGGGTCTTTATTTGTTAATTTACACTCACATATCAATAAAACAAAAATCTTTTTGAAACGCGTCACTAAAAAGAACTGAAACTCAGTGAATACTGCACACACACACGTATCCATACATCTAGATATCTATACATATTCATCTATAGAAAGCTTAAAGTGTCTACCTTTAAATATAGCAAGCTTAATCAAAGATAAATGCTCTCAGTTTATGTAATCCGTATGAATCTAAGGAGAGATACAGTCTTTCTGCCACACTTCATTCACTGATAATGACCTGAGACAGGACACGCCCACACACTGTTCACAGGGAAACAGTCAGGGTGATCTACATACAAGGGCACACCCCCAAACACTACACACACACACACACACACACACACACACACACACACACAGTACACTGTAAAAAAAAAAAAAAACGGGAAATTTTACGGTAAAAAACTGGCAGCTGTGGTTACCAGAATTTTACCGTAAAAAAATACGGTAGCACCGTTATTGAACTGTAAAAAAACAAAGCATAAATTTGTACCATGCTTGCTACATAAGTGTTGTCATTGTTGGAGTGCAAGTCGTGTGAGGGGACTTTGTTTTTTTACAGTGCAATAACGGTGCTACCGTATTTTTTACGGTAAAATTCTGGTAACCACAGCTGCCAGTTTTTTACCATAAAATTTACCATTTTAAGCACCGTTTTTTTTTTTACAGTGTAGATTTGGTAATTTTCCGTCAGTGTGTAGGATGTTGTTAGGCGCTGTACAGGTTTCTGGAGCTCTACAGAATGTTCTGGACAGTGGGAGGAGTTTAGATTTACCTCAGAACAACACTGAGACTCCAACAGAGAATGAAGGAGGAGAATCCAGCAATCTTATTAAATCTTATTTAATCCTTATTCTTATAACATAAAACTAACATTATTTTATTTTTCCTCATTTTCTCACAAGACATATTGCTGTATGCTAACCAACAGATGATATGAAGAAATCTCATTGCAGAAGTAAATTGAAATTATTGCAATACAATACAACAATATGAAGTCAATTTATTCTACTAAAATATTTTTATAGAGAGAGATGCCCAGTGAATTTCATGTAATCCTATATTTAAGCAATATCACATGAGTGGCAGTGCTGTTTGCTGGATATCACCACAGCCGTGCTGATATTCCACACAACAGTACGGCCTCAAGTTTGATATTGCTTTTATAACTTATATAACTTATATAAAAGCTATATCGTACGGTGTATTTGTATATTTAACCAGTTATGTTGCTCCATCAACACCTATCCTTTCATGACTGGTTAACTAACTACCCTTTAGACAGTTAGTGCAATTAATTAGTGCACTATGTAACCAAAAGGTGAAGAGAATAAACAATGAAGGTGGTAGATAGTGATGGGTGTGGGATGAGTGCGGGAAATTTCCACTTATTCCACATTATAATATCAGCTACGTTAACTTCCCGGGTTCCGTGGTTAAATCCTAAATAGCTTTAAATGGAAAGCTGGTACACTAGGGTGTACAATCCCTAGGTGGTGCTCTTGATTAGGGGTTAGAGGTGGGAGTGAGACTTGTGTTAGAAGCTAGTTAGCTTTGTAGCCGTAAACGAAAGAACCCGGACACGTGCAATTCAGAACGACATAGAAGCAATTATTAGGGAGACAAAGAGTTGTTTAAAATGAGATAATGTTATCAGATGTGTTTTCTTGCTGGTATTGAATGGGTTTTGGCAGTCAGCTGCTCTCCAATCTTCACCCTTGCTGCGACCGACGATAATCAGAGCACCTGGGATGTGGAGTGATACATATCCAGTAGGTAAACGTCCCAGTGCTGTTATTGTCTGTTATCAGCAACTACGGAATGCCTCTCGTCCAATCAGATTATTTCAGTTTTTTTCACAGAGAATGTTGTAGAATTTCAATGTGAAAAAATGTCAGGGATAAAAGCAAATCAGCTAAACTGAACCCTGATTGTCTGTAATGACCTTTGTTACTTAGACAGGTGCAAAAGTTTAATTAAAAAAAAATTGCCTCCACTTTATGATTTAATAAGAAAGATGTGCAATTAAAAAATAGTATTAGTGAGACACTTGATATACTGGATAATGTAAAAAAAATAAAAAAAATTTTTTAAAAAAGCAGTTTTGACAATATCAGGCCAAAATCAACTGAAAATGATAATACATTAATAATTAAATTACATTTTTATTGTTGCTGCTGAGATTTATTAAGTGGTCTACTCATCGGAAGGTCATGAGTTCAAATCCCTTAAGTCAAAGACCTTAAGCAAGCCCTGTACCCTTCAATTGTGCAGACAAATTAATGCGGTAAATGTAAAGTATAAATTATAAATGGATAAGTATATATCTCGTCTACATAATTGTACAAATTATATCCTTATAACCACAGACGTTATAGAGTTATAGAGAGTGACCAGTGAATCTACTACAGAATCTACTACAGTATAGTACAATTCAATTCAATTCAATTTTCTTTGTATAGGTCTTTTAACAATTGTCATTGTCACAAAGCAACTTTTCACAATCAAAAGAATTATGGAGGTTTGTATGAAATGTGAGTGTGAATGAATCAAAATTATAAGATTTATAATATGAGCAAGCCGCGGGCGATGGCGACAGTGGCAAGGAAAAACTCCCTGAGAATATATACAAGAAATAATAATAGAATAATACAAGAAACTGTTAAAATGTTGACTTTTTTACATTTAAGCATTAATCATTATTTAGCCATTTTTATTTCTCTTTATATATATATATGTTATTTTTCCCAAACAATTATTTTTGCCCTTTACTCTAAAGGGTGCGCAAACATTTGCATGCATCTCTCGCTGCACTAATCAGTAATCAGTCATTAAAAATCATAATGCACCGAGGTGCCTTGAGGTAACGTCAAACAAGGTTTGGGTTTCTTTTACCTTTTTGTTCCTCCGATGTCGCCTTTCACGGATGAAAGATTGAAGACGTGGCCCTCTTTCGCCCTGCAGTCATTAGGGTTCCGTCTCTAACAATAAAACATATGGAAGCCATTTAGTCTGTGCACCAACCGGTCACATAAATAAAGACTGGGCAGATGGAAGTGGTTAGTGTACCTCTGGTGACATGTGTGCACATACTTATGTCTGCATGGCAGTGGGAATATATACGTATATGCTTGTGTGTAAAAAATTCTCTGTAATTTGACAGTCACATGTGATTGTCTGCAGGCTAGTGTGTGTGTGTGTGTGGGTGGATGGGGGGATGGGGAGGGCTTATGAGCAGACACGCTGGTCTGGTGGTCCACAGATTTACGACATGCACAGACGCCGTTCCTTTGTGCCTCATGAACGTGGACTTTACCTCTAGATGGTGCTGCCTTCTTGACAAACTTCACCTGACAAAACAATTATCAGGATGTTAAATGATCTCTCTCACTGGATACTTTCCCAGCCTGGTTTGGGAATACGGCGCAATTAACACATTTTCATCAGCTGCCTTTGCGTTTTCTAATTGAATATGGTAAAGCCCTTGATGTAAGAAGGTGTGCAGCATGAACGTCAGAGTATGGTACAAATAAATACAGTAAATATTTCTATATTGGCAAATTAACAGAATACAACATACAGATTTGAACATAATACTGTTGTGTTCCTGGTTTGTTGTTTTGACCTGTGAAAGTCCTATACAATAAAATAGCTTTATTAGATTTATTTTTTACCAATTTCTTATGTTATGTTACTATCTTAAAGTTTTTTTTATTATTATTTAATGATAACTCACTGAACTACTTTAACAATAAATGTTACTGTGTAAAGACATGGAAAGGATTAATTACAGACAGATGTTCTCCGGGCCTGACGAAGGGATTAAACGAAGGTTCCAGCCCTTTTTTTTTTTTCTTTTTTTTTTACAACCTAATCTCTCTGTCTAGAACATCTGTATCATATGTGTGATTACCACGGACAAGAATTTCAACTAATCTTGTTTACTTGAAAGTCTTTTATTTTTGAAGTGTAAGGCAGGGTTATATGCAATAAATAAGTGTCAGACATAATGTGACTATATAAGAAGACACAGATGTGACAGAATGCTTGACTAAAATGTAAGTCAATGTATGTTCTTCTTACTTATGATTTTTTTTTAATCCATGTGAGAAGAATATCAGAACACAGTTATGAGAGTAAGAACTCATTTTATGCCTCTATATAATATTCCCTGATAGACTAATGAACTTACCCCAGTTTCACTAGTGCCTGGAAGGTGAAAAGTTTTCTCAGTACACCGGGGCTATGATCGGATTGTCTGCATCATGTCTAAACTGCTGGCTGAACTCCTTTAATTGTCCAAACATGTGTAATGTCTTGGGGCGTGGTCAGGACAGTATGGGGGGTGTGGCAATAACTCCCAGCCGGGTTCCTGCAATGTGCAAGTGGTGTTGGTAAACGATTGGTGTGTACAGTTCCTACAGACAGATGAGTCTCTCCTGTAAGCGACAATTATCCGTTGATTTCCAAGGATCAGACCTGATGAATGTTTACCGCCAACGGCTGCAGCGAGCTCCAAACCGCCAGGATCGTCTGGAAAAAGTTTTCCCCCAAAACCGATACACGTTAATTACTTTGTTTCTCATTTATTCTTGAATTTCTTAAGAATGTGTTGCTATTTGCGATCTAGCATGTTAGCATGTTTCCCTTTGTCAGACAGGTGCTATTTACGTGATTTCCTGATTCAACCGGGCTGAAAGTAATCAGGCCTGGGTGTGGCAACGAAATTATTTTAGAAATTATTTAGCATGGAGAGGGGGTGGCAATTACTTTTTCACATAGGGCCAGGTGGGTATGGACAGCTTTTTACCCTCAATGAGGTAAAGGTAAAATTCTTTTTAAAACTACATTTTGTATTTATCTTTGTATTATGTAAAAATTTTGATGACAAATACGCAAAAAATAAATAAATAAATCCAGGAAGGGGGCAAATGCTTTTTCCTACCCCTTTTCAGATAAACATTTTGGCACTACCTTACAGTACATCCAGTACAGATTGGGAAATGAGGTTGGATAAACATTGCAGTATTCATAGTGAAACCAGGCGGAAGGTTCAGTAAAAAAAAAGGAGCGGTACGGAAGGTGCAATGCTGAACTACGGTATCACTGAACAAACAGCCAAAACTAAATGACATCATTTTTAGAGACCGATATGGAACATGTGAACGCATGGAACATTAATGCAACTTGGCAAAGTAACGCATACAGTGACTACGGAGAATTCAAAAGGATGCGTGTGATTCTCCAGAGCAACCCACTGTCCGTAAAATACAGCATTATAGCACTGCGAGTAGGCAGCTTGTTGGAGTGAAGATGTGCCAGAGCTTATGCCAGGGCGAGTGTGTATGTGTGTGTATGTGTGTGTATGTGTGTGTATGTGTGCGGTGTGGCCTTATCCCACATACACATTTTTAGGGGCTGCACTGTGGCTTAATGATGTGTCTGATTTGTCAAAGCTCTCTCTCTCTGTGTGTGTGTGTGTGTGTGTGTGTGTGTGTGTGTGTGTGTGTGTGTGTGTGTGTGTGTGTCGGGTTGGCAGGCTTCACCCATCACCCTGAGCCTACTGTACTGTAGCTCTCACAATATCTCTTTTTTTTTCCATTTGTCTCATCAGTTTCTATAAATACCACCAATTGTAGATTTTCCAAATGAACATGGCTTACGCAAAGTCGTCATGATGTGAAGTCAGTGTTTTCATGAAGTTTATTATAGTGCCGGTAGCAGTAGTGTAGTTTTACCATTACAATAGTGTAGTATGGTATAGTTGATCATTTTATATAATAAAATTATTATTATTAGGATTGATAATAAACAACTTTACAAATATACCAAAAATATCAATGATAATTCAGTTTTTTTTAATTCATGAAATATATACATATCAAATTCTAATTCATAAATCCTCAAAAAACTAAAAAGAAAAGCCCTAAGATACATTTAAATCCAGACTTAAAGCCGGCGATCCTCAATTATTTATGTTAATTTGAACGTCTGAATGTAAGCCAATTGATACTGTTGAATATGTAAGTAGGTCTCGGTCAGAGATAATGAGAAATACAGATAATGATATGCAAATGTGGTGAATTATTGAAGAGCGATGACTGACAAAGGTTGTTTTTTTTTTTCTTTGTATTGTAACATGCATTATTGCCTTTGCCGACTTGAATCAAATTTTCAGTAAACTCAGATTCTGATCACAGGGTTACACTGAAGCGCTTGTTTGTATATGACATCATATTCAGCTCATTCACATGGACTGGTATGACTGGTGCTGATAACATGAAGAGCTGTGTTTTTGGTTTTATTAACCATTAAAATTTTTCTATTTTCTGCATTATTATACATACTGACTCCACACAGGCATCAATTTTCACTCACTCAACCTGAACGGAGTGCCAATCCATCGCAGGGCACACACACACACACACACACACACTCACATGCTCATTCACACACAAGCTTGCGGAGAACATGCAAACTCCATGCTCACAGAGCCGAGGCCAGAATCGAAGCCGCAACCTGGAGGTGCAAGGCTAACCACTACACCTCCATGCACTCAGGCTTCAGGCATCATGCAATACTGTCTTATAATGTTTTTCAGCACAATCTAGGCAATATGGTGGAAATTATTTTCATCATATAAACATGACCTATTCGAAAACAGAGTTTGACATCTGCAGCCTCCTCCACACCAGCAAGACTTACATATTAGGTTTTTTGTTGTTGTTGTTGTTGTTGTTGTTGTTGTTTAATGGGTTTAATGGGAATGGCTTTTTAATGGTACATTGAACAATGATGTGTTTCCCAATGCTGAAGTTTAAGAGGCTGATGGAGATACAACACGTCATAGCTGCTATAATGTACAAGATAACTTTTTCGCAGATGTCCTATAACAATAACAAATGAAAAATCGATCAAAAGTATTATACGAAAATGTCCATTCATCCATTCATTATCTATACCACTTATGTCCCTATGTAAGGGCACAAGGCGAGGAACACAAGCACACACTCAGTCGTGCACCATGTGCAACTGCGGGAGGAAACCGGGGTACCAGGAGGAAACCCTCCTAAAACAGGAAGAACATGCAAACTCCATGCACAGAGACCAGAAGTGAGATTCGAACCCCAACCCTGGAGGTGTGAGGTGAACGCACTTTTTAATAACTAAAAGTTCTGCTTTACTCTCTTCGTTTACTTTGAGACCAACTGGACCCACTGTATATAAACCCTGTAGTGTGTGAATTCAAGACTTTAGCTACTGATTCAACACTGTCAATTTTTTCCTGTGTAGTATTTTCACACGCAGGCCTAAGTAAGAGTTTTACATGACTGTAGCACCTTTTTTTTATTTTATTTTATTTTTTTTTACCAGTTTAAACTCTTCTACTGCTTGTAGATCTGAAACCTCTGAACTTTTCCTCATAAGTCGCCCGAACTGTCCCGCCACACGGACGTTCGGTTGTGTTAAGCGTCGGGACCGTAGAGGATTTAGCCTCCATTCCCTGGAGGGTTGCTGCTGACTCACCTCTGCTAACAAGCACCTTTAGTTCCCCGTTCCCTCGGGCACCAAAACGACTTCGTTTCTCGATAAATGAATGGTTCACTCCAGGATTATTATCGCGCTTAGTTTATCAGGATATGGCACTGAGGCTAATAGAGTCTTCTTTAAAAAAAAAAAAAACTGAAAAAAAAAAGATTTTAGGACGAAAGCTTCTCGCAAAAGAATTACAATACAATACAATCAACCAGCAAGAAAATTATATGGAACTAGAACTAGATGGAAACAATTACACTTTAACATCAATTTCACACCTATTGGTTCAAATTAAAGCCAAATTATAGACTGTCTGGTGAAAAAAAAAAAAAGTCGCCATTTCAGAAGTGTCAGAATTTAAAATTTTTCAGTTGCATCAAGAAAGCGAAGAAAACAATTAAGGAGATTTGAAATGACCAGAACTGGGTTAAGAACCCTTCAACACATTATTAAACCCTGTAAGGATAGTGCTGAACTGTCAGCTTTGTGCGAGAAATGTGGTTGGAAAAAAATGATAAATAGTAGATCACTTAAACACTTGATGAAGTTGCATGGTGTAAAAAAAAATTTTAAAAATCAACAGTAAAAACTGTTGTTTGTGAAAGTAAAGAGCATTCCATACACACATCGTGGATTGGGACTAAACAGCTGTGAAACCACTTGTTAGTGAGACCAATCAGAAAAAAATGCTTGGTTTTATTAGGGAGCATAAAGACCGGAATTTGGAGCAGAATTTGTACTGTACAAGGTCATGTGGTCTGATGAGTTCAGATTGAGTCTATTCCAGAGCGATGGGCGTGTCAGGGTAAGAAGGGACGCGTACAATGTGAAGCATAATGGTCACTGTATAATATGGAGGCGGGGTTATGATCTGGAGTTGCTTCAGTTGATCAGGTCTAGACTCAGCAACGTTATGCGGCAATGAAAAAATGAAGTCAGCTGACGACCTGGATGTACTGAATGACCTGGTTATGTATCTCAATCTATGGTGTTTTTCTTCCCTGATCACACAGGTACAGTATGTCCCACAATGTTCAAAGAGTGAACGAGTGGTCCTGGGAACATGAGGAATCATTTGTACATACAATGAAAGCGTGTGATTATTGTAGCCTGGCCGTGGACGGTACTTTCAGATACTAAAGAGTGTGTAGGGCTGTACATATTGCAAATATATTTGATTGACAAGTGTATATAAAAATCACAAAGCGACTGTGTGATAAATTAATTATTATTATAACTGTATACTGGACATACTGTATGACTACCTTAAAACATTTTGTGTATGAAAGTCAACATTTATTTTTATTTTGTTCTGGATCGAGGGCTAAACAATAACCGTAACTCACACACACAGCATGTTATGCTAACTTCCTGTAGTCATTTATATTGAATCAAATCACTTTCTCCTTGAAATTAAACCAATTTAGAATTCGCTTGAAAGCAAAGCCAAGGAGAGGAAAAAACACAGTAATGTTACATTCAAACTGGATAAATGCTGCATATCTGGAAGCACCCAGAGATTCAACCCTGAATCGACCTGACAGCAGGAAGTGAACCAAACACGCTGTGTATTTTGAGCTGCAGTATTTTTTTAATAGACACGAGCCCTGAACTAAGCGGGCCCAAACCGAGCCAAAGCACAGAACTCTTAAAGAGAGAGAGAGAGAATAAATACGATATGTGATACACAAATCATTTTTGTAGTCTTTGTAGAAGTACTGTGTGTGATTATTAGGTTATTTCACTGCTGATGCTGATGCTGATGCTGATGTGAGGTCTTCATGTTCGCAGGTGATCACAGATGTGTGTGTCAATAGGTGTAAATAAAAGAAGAAAGTGGGCAAGACTTTGAGGTCATTTTAGTTATATTTTTACCTTGACTTATCAAGTTAAACTCTAACATGCATGTATTTTTAAAGTTCATTGGCATTGAGAAATTGTTTCATTTTGTCTGAATAGAGCAGAAAGCTTAAGAGAGCATCTAATCTAATCTAAAGTATCTAATCATTTGTTTCGCTGCTGATGAATGTTCTCCATGTTCAGGTGAATTCTGGGATTTCTAGGTGCATTCGAACAAACGAAAAAGTATCTATTTCTGTCTCACGCAGCACAAGGACTAATAGATATCAAAACTAGGGATGCACTGCTCGGACAAATATAGATACTTCTGTTTAAAAGAATAATTTAGCTGATAGTGAATAGCAATACTGGTGTTGTTGTTGTTGTTGTTGTTGTTGTTGTTGTTGTTGTTGTTTATGCACTTTTGTTCCAGGGGGGAAAAGAAATCTTCATTATAAATATAAAAAATGCTTTTTTAAAGTCTTTAAGCTCATTGATCAAACAACCTTCAATATAAGCTGATTTTACAAGACAGATCATTTTCGTGAAAATAACACTTTCAAACGCCTTTAAAATGAAGAATATTTCAGTACTTACTTAATAAAAAAAACTTTCTGTAAAAAACATAAATTAAATTTGATGATAAATGACAACCCGGGACTTGTAGTCAAATTTCTGGTGAATGATTGTGTAAAAGCGATTGACATTTACCGTAGACTTCAAACACAGTACAGTGATGAGACTCTTAGCTGCAATAAAACATTCGAACGGTGCAAACATTTTAAAGAATCCTAGACGTCCATGACTAACATTCAGCGAAGTGAACGCCTGATCTTTGAAAATCGACGGATCCAACTTGCGGGAAAAGACACATCACATCTGTACACGCATTCATTCACAAATTTACAGGAAATTGCCACATTCCTTGTACAGTCCTGACCTCGCTCCGAGTCATTTCCACATGTTTGGGTGATTAACGGAGTTCCTGGGAGGCCAAAGTTTCAGAAATGAAGCAGGCAGTCCGTTCATGTCTTGAGCGTATACTGGGAGAAAAGTTTCTTGTTGGTATCCAAGCACTAGTGAAACTGTGCATTACTGTTGCAGGGGATTATATAGAAAAATAAATACTCTCATATCTGTGATCTGTTATTCTGCACTATCAAAAGTCCAAGTTTGACTTGAACACAAATGTAAAAGTGATTAAACAAGCAAAATACAAAACTTGTGCTTTTGAAATGTCCGCGGGACATGCATAATGCTGATCTTTCCGTGAGACTAACGCACAATGGACATGTTCCTGATGTTTATGGGGTATTATAGCACCACATATTGGAACATTAAAGAAACAGCAGCTGGGTGGATTACAGTGACCTGAGTCAGAACACTATTAACTAAACACCGGGCATTGGGCATCAGTGAATGTCATCTTATTTGCTGATAGGCCAATGTCAGTCAACAATGCAGGCAACACCAATGTATAGCCGATAACCCAGTGCAGCAGTAATGAAAACACATATACTGTATATCACTCACTAACTCGCTCATCGTCTATACCGCTTTATCCTGTATTCATGGTCGCGGGGGCCTGGAGCCTATCCCAGGAGACGAGGCGGGCTACACCCTGGATGCGGTGCCAATCCGTCGCAGGACACACATACACTCACACGCTACAGGTAATTTTCTTTTTCAGCCATTAAAGAGTCAAACATACTGTAGACAAATAATTTCAAAATGAATCATTTTGCGTGAACAGAACAGAAAGCTTAAGAGAGAGCGTAT
The DNA here is from genome assembly GCA_011419295.1 of Clarias macrocephalus. NCBI lineage: Eukaryota > Metazoa > Chordata > Actinopteri > Siluriformes > Clariidae > Clarias > Clarias macrocephalus. The sequence continues at coordinate 42,145 of JAAGKR010000896.1, read as the reverse complement.
CAGAATAAGGAGCAGATCAGTGTAAGCTGTTCCACACCACCTGCTCCAAAAACTCTTAAATTAACTGCCTTTTAATTTCCACACAATGTACTATTTCAACTAGTAGCTTTGCTGTTTTACAATAAGATCACCGGTGTTAATTTAGACAGCAGGTGCTTAGAAGATCCATGTTGTGTTCATCAGAAATTAATTCAGAAATATTATTATTTGGATCTTAGCGTTATACAGTACATGCGGATGTGAATGATGAATGATAAACGAGTAGCTTGAACTGGCTTTTATATACTGTAACTAAGCTTAACCATTCTTTAATTCATGAAAATATAATTTTGAAAAAAAATATTGTTGTAGTATTAGAGAAATAAAGGCTTTTGTGGCATTATTGTAAAGTAATCATTTTTGAGGTAGTACTGTAACCAGAGGTGAGAAGAGTAGCTGTACTTCAAAATAATATTACTCAAGTAGAAGTAAAAAGTAGTCATCCAGAATATTACTCAAGTGAGAGTAAAAAAAGTATTCGGTGAAAAGATACTCAAGTACTGATTAACTGTTTCATCATAATGTCCGATTATTTTTTTTTTTTTAGAAATTATCAGACAAAATGATCAAATAATGTACAAATTACGACATTTACAAATAATAAAAATCATTAAATAAATGTAATAAAATAAATTAATAAAACAAGATATTTTTTACGAAATAGCTAATTAAGGAACAAGAAACACAAATTTCCTAATCTTCCTTTTTTTCCAATATAAAGCTTTTGAAATAAATCCCTACTGTAGGTAACATTTGTATGTTTGAACAGTGTAACTATTTCCTGTGTAAGATTTACTGTATATTCAGTTGCCCTGAATGACTCAGCAGAAAATAACATTAGAACATGTGTACAAGAGTCTCACTTCACCATAAACTGTGTCCAGCAGAACAAATGTAAGAAAATTTTATTGTTTTTTAGCCTCTAGTTTATTTGCTAATTATATATATTAAGATTGCAACATTAAATTAAACAGCTAAACTAACCGCGACATGTTTGCTTCACTGTCTACCACTGATGAAAACCAACCTCCCCTTCTGTGTGGTCATGTGACTCATGTGAGCTGATTGGTCAAACAGAGTCATGTGATTATTGTTGCTACGTCTGATTGGTGAAACACGAATGTAGCAGAATGTAGCGGAGTAAGAGTAGAGACTTTCTTCTTCACAGATCTACTCAAGTAAAAATAAAAAGTATGGTGCAGTAAAACTACTCATAGAAGTAAATTGTTTTTCAAAAAGGTACTCAAGTAAATGTAACAGAGTAAATGTAACTCGTTACTATCCACCCCTGACTGTAACTGTAACTCCAACAACCATATTATTGAACATTTTCGCAATATGAAACGGTGGCGTAATGGTTAGCACTTTTGCCTCGCACCTCCATGGTCTGGGTTCGATTCCCACCTCGGGGTCTGTGTGTGTGGAGTTTACACGTTCTCCCTGTGCTTGGTGGGTTTCCTCCCCCAGTCCAAAGACATGCAGATTCGGCTAATTGCCATTCCCAAATTGCCCTGTAATGTGTGTGTGTCTCCTGTGATGGATTGGCACTCTGTCCAGGGTGTACCCCACCTTGTTCCCCAAGTCTCCTGGAACAGACTCCGGTATATGACCCTATTGACCATGTACAGTATAATATAATATGATATTATTAATGTATAATTAAATTCTGTGTGACATTAAACACAATGTATTTAAACACTAGTTAATGTTTTTAAATAAAAAAAAATTGCCATTTTTTATGATTATTTCTTGTTTTTGTTTTTTTTGTATTTCTCCAGCATGGCTGTGGGTTGAGAAACCAAGAAACAGTGAGGGAAAATGTGAGAAATGTGAGTACTATGAACAAAGAAATAAGTAAGTATTCTTTAGGCTCCTCTTATGCCACCGGGCGGATCAGGCACCTCAGGGCATGACTCTACGTACAAGACCTCTCAGGGTATGCTGTGGTGTCTGGCATCAGGAAGTTGATTTGGGTGCTGTGGGTTGAGGAGTGGGGCCTCAGTGGATCAGACTTTTTCGTCTCATGCATCTCATGGGTGGAGATCAGAATAGGATTTGGGGAGTTTGGCAGGAGCCCAGGTTGGCATTCTCTGGCTCTTTGCTCGTAGGGCCCCATGTGTGGGAGGTTGTGGTGCACTGTGTGTTCTTGTTCCTTTCGTTTATGGCCAGCACTGACATTTTTTGCCGATTTGTCCAGCATTGGCATTTCTGGGGAAACGGACCAGATTATAGACTATAGGACGAGTCTTGGGTGCTCATGATCCTGTCACCAGTTTACCGGTATGTAATTGATAGTCAATGTTAAAGTGTTAATGTTATGTGGTGTTAATATTATGGCTGATCAGTGTACTGTATATCAGCATATCAAGAAGAAATTTCAAATCTAGGTCATTTTTATAATTATGCATAAAGTAATTTCAGTAGAAATACATTTCTTACACTTGCCCTTTTGTTAACTTGTGCTGTCGTTAACTTGTAGCAACAACAGATTGGTTTCCTAGTTTTCATGAGTCAGAGCCTCGAGCCTGGTCTGGTTTTAAGTCTCAAAGTTGCAAATCACAAGTCAGAAAATTTGAGACTTGGGTGAAACATGACTTCTGAGTCTTTATTCATCTATATAAAGCCGGGGGGGGGGGGGTGTAGACCCTGGACAGGGTGCCAATGCAACACATTGCACACACACATATACTGTAAACATATTCACACGCTCCAGCCAATTTGTGAAAGCCAATTAGCTTAATCTGCACGTCTTTGGATGGAAGGACTGTTCTCCCCGTGCTTGGTGGGAGGAAACCAGATTACCCGGAGGAAACCCACCAAGCACATGGAGAACATGCCAACTCCATGTACACACAGACCCGAGGTGTGTATTGAAGCCAAATCCAGGGGCTGCAAGCTGACAGTGCTAACGCCTCCATTTTTACCTTTTCAGCCATATTTTTTTATGACTTTGGGAAAAGTTAATATAATTCATAAGACACCAGCACTGTCCTAAAAATTACAAATGTTACAAATGTATAAGTTTAGTATAAGGGGCAGGACGAGCAGTTGTAACTTGTCTTAGAGCTTCATTCAAATGCAGGAAAACTAAATAATTCTTTAAAGGTCAGTATCATGTAGATTCAGAGAAAAGTGACTCTGGTGCAGAAATCCATCTTGAATGGGATTCAGATACTCATTCACATACTCATTTGAGGTTGCAACTACAGAGTAAAACAAATTTTCGAAGCTAGACAACCTGGAGGAAACCAATGCAGACCCAGACGAAACATGTGAAACTCGACTGCGTGTCAGATCAGGTTCACAAGTAGGACAACAATAAAAACTCTCTTTGCTGATTGCAGCTATTCAAAGAACAATTTACTGCTGACCTCTATACTCACTAAAGGTCAAGTGTCACACAGACCAGGAGCATATCATTGCTCTTTACACTCAAGTCTCTCTACATATTTCAGGTGTCTTTCTACTGCCATGTTTTAGCATTTTTTTTTTATACGCTATTGTCATCCTAATTTGTTTTAGTGCCACAGGTAATATTAATCACACAAAAGCAGTTCCCATGATTAGATCTCCGTATCTGCATGATATTAGTCGTCGTACTGCTGCTACATAATTGGCTGACTAGATAACTGGAATGAGCAGGTGTACTGGTGTTCCTAGAAAAAAAGTGGTCAATGTGTTTTTTTTTTTTATTCTAACACTGCCATAAACATTTTAACATTTTATCTATATTAAATCCCTATAATAAAAATGTATCTGTAATACTACCAATATACTTATTATATCAACAATTTAACTATAGCATTGAGACAGATCAGGTCTAACTCTATGCCCAATATTGCCACCAGGATGTTGGCGGCGGATCACTTGGATGCTTTGGGTTGCCGAAAGGGGCTTCATGGATTGAACTTGTTTGTCTGGTGCATGCCATTGGTGCTCAATCGGATTAGGATCTGGGAATTTTGAAGGCTGTGTTGGCAGTCTTGTGGCCTTTGCCTGGCAGGCTGTGGTGCACTGGGCATTCTGGTGCCTTTTTATCATAGCCAGTATTCAGTTTTTTGCCGATTTGTGCTGTATTGGCTTTTCTGTAGGATCAGGCAGGACAGGCTGGCCTTTGGCTCCCACAGGCATGGATGAGCCTTGGGTACCCAAAATCCTGTCACGAGTTTACTGGTGTATAACTGATTATCAATGTTAATGTGTTAATGCTGGTTGATGTACAGTATATTAAACCTTTCAACTGTACCTGTAACCTCTTTGCAGTTTAACTGAAATTCCTATAGACTTCATATAGTATATTTACTTCCTATATTAACAATTTAACCACAATACCCTCAGTTGCAGTCAGAAGTTTACATACACATATCATGTGTATGCATTTCATGGCAGTCTTGGGCTTTTTTCTGGAAAAGACTAAATTTACAACATACATCTTTGGAAGAACACAAAAAACAAGAATTTGGAGCAAGGTTTAAATTATTTTAGGTTTTCTAACATCAACACAAGGTCAGAAGTTTACATACATGGTCGCAAAAACTTTAATGAATCAGTCAGTCATGATGAAAGTCCTGAAACGTCCTTTAGCTTGCCAAGCCCAAGGACTCTGAAGTTCCTGTTAGTGCTCATGATTGACTACCTCTGATAGCTTGTCTATGCCAAAATAAAAAGCACCCATTGGATTGACCAACACTCAGTACAATAAGGAAAGTTCAAGGAGTTCGGAGAACTCCTTGTTCAGATCTGAGAAAGAGAGTCTCTTGGTGTGTGTTAGGAATGTGTTAGGAATGTCTCTTGGAATCATTTCTAAACAACTGCAGATTCCAAAATCAGTTCAAATAATTGTACCTACGTTCAAGTTGCTGGGAAGTGTAGCCACTTTCCTAAAATCTGGAAGAAGACCCAAAATGTCACCCTTAGCTAAGAGGTTCAGAAGGACAGGAATAAACCAGGAAGCACCAAGGCACACACCTCCCAAGACCTGAAGTGTGCTGGAACCACAGCGTCACATAATCTAAAAGGCTGCCATCCAATCAAGAAGACCCTGCTCCAAAACTGTCACCTTCAAGATTGACTAAAGTTCATAGCTGTCCACATGGACAAAGGAAAAACTTGTAAAGGAAACTTTTGACCAGAGGTACCGTCTGTGTGGAAAAGTAAAGCTGAGGCATTCAACTCCGAAAACACTGCACTAAATGTTAAGCATGGTGGTGGTAGAATTATGCTTTGAGGCTGTTTTGCTGCCATTGGAACTGGTGCATTGAACAAATGGAAAGGGAATAATAAACAGTGGTGGCCGGTCAATACGGGGCGCAGGGGCGCCGCCCCCCTTAAAGTTAGGCAGAGAAAAATGCTACTTTAACATGTAATTATTTAACATAATAATTACTAATTTTAATAATGAAATAAAGTCATTTAGTCACAATATTCCGCTGTATTTCTTAATATAATTTATTTGCAATTAAAAAACAATCTAAACTGTATTACGTTCATTTGTGTTTGTGTACGCGGGGCGCCGGACAAACGAGTGTCTATGTAGGCACACAAATCTTTGAAAAGCATGTGACCTGAGGCTGAGCTCTGATTGGATCTTTATAAAATCATCCTTCGGGCGCAGCAGTGTGCGCCCTGAACCCTCCCACTTTTGTTCTTAGCGAATCATATTGTTTTTAAATATTTGGGCTCATGTGATTGGACCGTTCTCAACGAGTCTTTTCCAGCACTTCTTATGACAAGCGGAGCTTCTGACTGGATGTGATGTGAGTCATGACTTTATTTTATACTAGTAGTAATGATGCGCAATCACCTGATAAATACGTATTTACAGGCGAGTATTAAAAGTTAAATTTTAATTTAGTTT
>JAAGKR010000896.1:23328-36229 GCA_011419295.1 Clarias macrocephalus | reverse complement strand
AAGAGGTTCAGAAGGACAGGAATAAACCAGGAAGCACCAAGGCACACACCTCCCAAGACCTGAAGTGTGCTGGAACCACAGCGTCACATAATCTAAAAAGCTGCCATCCAATCAAGAAGATCCTGCTCCAAAACTGTCACCTTCAAGATTGACTAAAGTTCATAGCTGTCCACATGGACAAAGGAAAAACTTGTAAAGGAAACTTTTGACCAGAGGTACCGTCTGTGTGGAAAAGTAAAGCTGAGGCATTCAACTCCGAAAACACTGCACTAAATGTTAAGCATGGTGGTGGTAGAATTGTGCTTTGGGGCTGTTTTGCTGCCATTGGAACTGGTGCATTGAACAAATGGAAAGGGAATAATAAACAGTGGTGGAAGGTCAATACGATCTGATTGGATCTTTTCAAATCATCCTTCAGGCGCAGCAGTGTGCGCCCTGAACCCTCCCACTTTTGTTCTTAGCGAATCATATTGTTTTTAAATATTTGGGCTCATGTGATTGGACCGTTCTCAACGAGTCTTTTCCAGCACTTCTTATGGCAAGCGGAGCTGCTGACTGGATGTGATGTGAGTCAGGCCTTTATTTTATACTAGTAGTAATGATGCGCAATCACCTGATAAATACCTATTTACAGGCGAGTATTAAAAGTTTAATTTTAATTTAGTTTGCCCCCCCCTCCAAAATTTTTGCACCAGCCGCCACTGATAATAAAGCAAGAAACCTACCTCAGAATACTTCAACAGACATCAGCTAGCTGTGGGCAACATGGAAAAAAAATTACTGTTCAAACAGGACAAGCTACTGTACAGTATCTGCTAAACGTGAACCTTGCTAAGGGACATCCAATCACAGATTATGTGGATTCGATGTACTGTATATTTTTGACTCCATCTTGATGTCAGGAAACCCAAAATAATCAAACCTTGTGCTTCAAATTCTTGGTTTACACTTCTATCAAACATGCTAGCTAAGCATGCTATAGAATCAATCTGGCCCAGAAAAAGACCGGTTTAAAAATTCATTGCTTGACATTCATGTTTATGCTGTGCAAACTTCTGACTGCACCTGTATATTAAGAATTCAATTATCCGCCCTGTATTTACAATTTAATCATACTTTCTATATTAAGAATATTTAAGAACATTCAAAATGTACTACCTATACTAATAATGTAACTCCCCTACCTACAGTATATAGACAAATCACACATACACATACACACGCAAGCAGAATGTTGGTCATCCCCCCACCCCCCCCCCCCTCGCTCCCCCCCCCCCCCCCTCGCTCGCTCCCCACTCTCTCTCTCTCTCGCGCGCTTTCTGTCCCTTGCCTCATTTGCAATGATTATGTTATCAGGGCGGCCAGGCAAAAGGGTGGAGCGGCCATAATTTCAGCACTGGATTAGGCTGAAATAACGAGGTCACCAAGTTACTGTTGCCTTGGCAACGGCACATCGAATAACACGGGATGCCATCGCAAATCCGCGGCCCCGCAACATCTCTCTTCCTCTCTGTTTCTTTTTCTTCTGTTTCAGGGCTGTCACACTTTCTCCCAAAGCCTAAATCCTTTGTCTCGAACCATCAAACACTAAAGCCGGTGTACGGATGAATTTTATTTCATGTTTAATCATGGATTCAAGAACAGAAAAAAAAAATACAAAGTTATATTTTAAGGTAGCAAGAAATTTGCTTTTATACATTATACTGTAGAAGACTGCCAGCTGAACCCCAATTACAGCAGTTCTGCATAACACTATGATAATACTATAACTGTTAACTGTTTTGAGGCTCTTATGGTAGTAGGTTGGCTAACGAGCTAGCTCGCTAACTGTTCAGATCATTTCAATTTTCTCCTTTTTTTGAAAGGGGTTTTATGGTGTATACACAGCAATTTAATGACATAAAGCTGAAACTAGGTTTTTTACATAGCTAATTTGTTAATGCTTTTAAGCTGATTGTTTAATTTACTGTATGTAATGTATGCAGCTTTATCCTAACCCTCTATATAAACCGAGCTCACACTCAACTCCTGAACTGACTAAAATTCATTCACTCGTAGTTTATTTCTTGCAGGCATTTAGCAATTGCTTCTGTTGCTTATGAATGTTCACAGTCCAGTTTTGTTGTTGTTGTTGTTGTTGTTGTTGTTGTTTTATAGTTCCACTAAGAAACAGCAGAATGCAGCTGGTCGGTTCTTCTACAGCTAAACACAAAGTGATTTCTATTTTATGTGATAGGCTTTTTTTTAGTTCTTTTAGCAGACTAGCAATGCTAGTTAACTGTACTGGGAGATTAAAAAAAAAAAAAAAAAAAAAAACCTGTCCAAACCTATAAAAGTTATTGTCCCCTCCAATTAATAACTGGTTGTGTCAGCCTTGACTGCAACAACTGCAATCAAGCATTAGCGATAACTGGCAATGAGTGTTTGACGTCACTGTAGGTTAATTTTGGCCCGTTCTTCTTTTCAGAATTGTGTTTAATTCAGCCTCATTGGACGCACATGAATGGCCTGTTTAAGGTGATTAAGTCCGGACTTTGACTGCACCACTCCCAAACCTTCATTATGTATTTTTTGAGCCTTTCAGAGGTGGACTTGCTGGTGTTTTTTCGGATCATTGCTCTGCTGCATAACCCATGTGCGCTTGATCTTGAGTTTACAATCTGATGGCCGGACATTCTTCTTTAGGAATTCCGCAGAATTCATGGTTTCATCAATTACGGCAAGTCGTCCAGGTCCTGATGCTGCAAAGCAGCCCCAGGTCAACACACATTACTAACTACTATTTTCACTGCACTGTATGTTCCCTAGCTTGTTTTTTTTTCTGTTAAAACACATTACCCTCTTATTCTGTTCAAAAGACATGTATTCCATTTCAAGATAAAATATTTCCTGAATATTATCCAGTTTATTTTATTGAAGCAAGGTTTCAAAACTTTTTAAAAATAGAATAAAACTAATAATTGTTATTATATGTGGTTTTGGAAGGCTCTAGAAAGAATTTCATCAAATGGAAAGCTGGAGAACATCTTTTTTTTTTTTTCAGATTTTCATTATGTGCTATATAGAGCATGGAAACACAGGACCCTGGGAACATACAGTAGGACCCTGGAACTTGGAAACTAAGGGTGTTTCCCCACATTAAGGCTTCAGGATTGTTTCTGAGAACACTTGACCCCAAAGTCTGGTTCATTTTGATCAATAAGAACTGTGCAGCGTTTGTGAACCGTACCTGAGTCTGTTTGTCTTGTGGACAGGGACAGTACAGTACAGTATACTCGGGCACGGATCAAACCAGATATGGAAGCCAATCGTACATGAAAACGGAAGTAGATCGCTTTTTAGGTGCAACATCATCAGTGCCAATGGCCTCCTCCAAAATCTTTTGTCCTCTGACCTAAGCAGCAATAGCTAATACAGTAGGAAGGCACCCGAGAGCATTGCTCGTGACAATTTTTTCCTGAAATATCTATAATATTAGGCATGTCGCGAAAGTTAACTTCTGATTTTGTGTTTAACAGCAGCTCACAAACCAAGTAGGTTTAGGCTGCCATTTTCTGTACCAGAAAGTATAAATACACAAATGTACCTGAGAACAGAAAGCAAAAGCAATGTGAACGCTGGCCAGCGGGGGATTAAGGGGGGGTGCAATTGTTCCTGGGAACGGTGCAAATCAATCGTGCCTAATGTGAAAAATCCATAGGGCTCTGGGAACATAGGACGCCTTTGTCATGCTCCCATTATGTGCCATATAAATCTGGGTAACATGGGGCCCTGGGAAATTAGTGATGATCCCAGTGTACTAGATACACACACCAATGATATCTGCTCTTCCTTACAACTGATAAAAATATAAAAATCACAGAGTAAACTTTTGAGCAGTTGCCTGCATCTTGTTGCTTGCAGGAATGAACCCTGGGTAAATAAGCTGCCATTAATGTCCGCGACTTCCATCCATACTTACAGTTTCCAAATGTAACTTACTATTTCTGTGTTCTTTCTTTCTTTGCTTAAATACTTTGTGTATATACATATGTATATAAGAAAGGGTATATATGTATATATATATATATATATATATATATATATATATATATATATATATATATAAGAAAGGGTTTGCCTCTTCTCTCTCTCTGCCACTGCTTTGGCTGCTAGACTCTCTGTATTTGGCTCACTGATATTTCTCTCTCTCTCTCTCTCTCTCTCTCTCTCTCGTTCTCTTTTCATCTCAATGTTGTTGCACTGTTTCAATCTTCAGCAGACATCAGCGTTGCCATGAGACGTGCCAGAACATTCCGGCTCTCAGGCTTTTTGCCAGCAAAGCCATGGGGGAGATCGGTTGGAGGAAGTTTACTTCTCTAATCGATGTTTCATCAAACTTCTCATTTTAGACTCAGATATATCATAGTCCAGTAAGGAATACCATTGTTTATTGAAGCTTCCTAAATTCAGTCTCTTTAAATAAAAATGGATATATTTTTAGGTCGTATACGGCTCTATGTTCTTGCGTTCGTCTATTTAAACCAGCTTCCGAAATGATGAGTGCTTGACTTCACACCAACAGTCATTGCTATAAGGGGAAATTACATTGCTGCGATCCGTCTCATAACCTCAACATCACGACGTCATTGCATGAGCTGTACTAAATGGATTTTAATGTGCATTTTGCAATATTTGTGTAAACAGACCAGCAAGCTGACTGAGGCTAACTGTTCGTTTTTTAAGCATCAAATTTGGTTAGATCTGCAGTATCATGGAAACCATGTACTGTAATAGTGCATAGTGACAGTCTAAGCCTTATAGCCTTTGAGTTACTATAAAAAATGCCCACTTTGACATCATGAAAAAAACGACACTTGGTTGTTAACGTTTGTAAAAATACATTAAATGTGTCTCCATGTGGAATGAAGGCAAATCTTCAGCCAATTATAAAAAAAATAATAATAATCCATAGATTATGTCAAATAAAATGAGAACAGGATTAGCTGGTGTATAAATCGGTTCCACTTGTCATGACACCTTTGATTAATGCTACAGTACATGATACTTTAGAGCCAAGATTAAGTGAGCGATTAGAAAGGGATCTGGTACAGTGCTGTAATGTCTCAAGATGCAGTGTGCTGTATTACTCCCTTGTTGCCTGTGTGACATCATCAAGCCTCTAGTATACACTACACTAGGTATCCTTTTAGCATGTGACCTTCATTTGGTTTGAAAACTTACCCATGATGGAAAACTTTCAATGAGAAATTTTACCATGGTACTGTATCTATAGCATACCATGGTAAAAATTTCTTTTAGGTTGCTGATTACCACACTATGGTACATAGTTCTATTATGGTGAATGTACATTTACTATATTAAGTGGTATCAAAAAGTTTTAAGACTAGTTTTGTATCACGCCAACAAATGGCAGCACTTGGCTACACGCACAGTCACAGGGAGCACCGACCTTCATAAGACATCATCCGGAACTGTGAAACTGGTGTTATTTTTGATCTATTTCATCATGGAGAGCAAGTTACTGTAGAACCAAGAGCGAACTTCAAGAGTGGAAGAACATCACTGGAAGAAGACAAGAGATTAGCAAGACCTTCAACGAGCTCAGTCCGCAAAAATGCCATCAACGTGTGCATGATGATCATCAGATCATCATTGCTTTTATTGTCGGTGTGTCATCCAGAACAGTCCAGACAATCCACCAGTGTGATTCAAAGAGGCGCTGCCGTGTTGCTGCCAAGTTCATCCCCAGGCTTCTGACCCAGGAGCAGAAGAAACATCGCTTCGAAGTCTGCCAAGAACTTCGTCAGTGTGCCATGGATGATTCGTCCTTCATGTCGAGAATCATTACCGGTGACAAACTTGGGTGTACGGGTATGATGACCCTGAGATGAAGCAACAGTCTTCACAGGGGAAGAACCCATCATCTCTATGACTGAAAAAGGTGAGGCATGTTCACAGCTCAACCAAGTGCATGCTCATTGTGTTTTTTGACATTTGTAGCACTGTGCATCGTGAATTCGTCCTCTGGGGCCAGACCATAAATAGCGAATTCTACTGCCAGTTTTTAAGGTGTCTGAGGAAGAGCATGTTCGATCTATGTTGTGCAAATCTCAAAACTTTTTGATACCAATGTATTGTTGTGCACTCCGTAGTACTACCACGGTACCCAATGAAGTGCCATAGTACCTACTGTGCAGAGGTGGAAAGAGTATTAAATTTTGTACTCGAGTAAAAGTACTGTTACTTCAGTGAAATTTTACTGAAGTACAAGTAAAGTTACCATTATAAAAATCTACTCAAACTCATAAAAAAATTTACTAGTTACCAAGTTACTTTTTTTATTTATTTATTTTTAACAGTAGGGTGGGATGAGACATTCTAGCGAAGTTCAAAAAAGATGAGCAGATATAAATCTCAAACTAGTTGTTTTTAATTGAAGGAACACCTTTGCATAATAAAGCTGTTGTCTTTCTTGTGCTTGAAAATCAAAGTGGTCACTTAAATATGGTGTTACATCCCAGTCTGGTGTCGGGCCGTACAGCAAAAGAATAGTTCAGGGTTCTATTTTAAACTGTATGGAAATGGTGGTATATGGCAGAAAGAACTAGATCCAGTCATTAACTGATGAAATAATGAGGTTTGTATTGCTTTACACACACACACACACACACACACACACACACAGGCCAAAATAATAAACTAAATGGTATTTATATTTAGTTGCTAGGTTTCCTGCAAAAAAAAAAAAAAACAACACAAACAAAAATCCAGGTCCCTTCCCTGACTCCCTAAACCAAAGACAGTGAATAAATTCCCTCTTCCCAAAATAAATGGCAGCCAAACCCCTACTGCTGCTGAGTGCACAAACATACAGTGAAATTATCTACAAATATATACAAAGAGCAACCAAACCAAAGGGGCAAAGCAATAATCAAAGTCAATGGGAGGCAAAAAGTCAAAACCAGAAAACAACCAAATGTCAAAACGGCAAAATCTTTCCTCTTTCCCGCGTCTCTCTCCGGGTTAAATATGGTGGCGCTGGTTGATGACGTCACTCTCAGGGCGGAAGTGGCCGTGTGGAAGGTCAGATAGATGCCGATGTGGGGACAGTCAGAAAACCTGGAGTGGAGTCTGGAGCGGCGCGCGACCAGGACACGATACACACACGCGAGCGCAACGAAGCATTTATACAAAGCATAATATATATTTTTATTTTTGCATTTTCATTCATTTGTTTTACTCAGTAGCGAATATGATTTAAAATGGAACGAATTACAAAACTTTAAACAAAACATACTTAAGTAAAAGTAAAATTACAGATTTTATAAAGTACTTTAAAAAGTAGAAATACACACACACACACACACAAAAAAAAAACTACTCAATTACAGAAACGCGAGTAAATGTCATTCGTTACTTTCCACCTCTGCTACTGTGGTACTCTATAAACTCACACAGTGTCTACCATGGGAATGTCTGAAGGAACATGATAATATTATGGGATATTATGGTATGTACTGGTAAAATTCTGTTACAAAGCACTTACACTAAAGACTCCTTCCTTGAATAATGACGATGAGATGACTAGACCTCCAGCTCATAGTCACGCTCATTTCCAGATTGTGGTGAATCATTTTAGTATGATGGAGCGCATTGTGCTAGTCAAAGCTACTTCTGCCTGGCCCACAGCCAGGTTCCCCACCAGGCTCTTGTCCTTTGCCACGTGCTACATGCCCTCTAAATGACCCCTGTCAGTTTGCAGAGAGCACAAGTGCCAACGCTAGGCCAGGGAGAGCCACTTAGAGCTGCTCAGGAACACAAAGCGAAAGCTGCCACTCCAGAACTTGGCCCTGAGTGTTGGAGTTATTTAGTCAAAGATCTCAGAGACGAAGAGACAAACCTGAACCATGATTCAGCTGTTCTTTCAGTTTCAGGTCTTTTCTTTATTAAGATTGTGCTAAATATACAGTAAGATTATTCTAAATATTACGTAATATTATGCAACAAAAATAAATAAATAAAATGACCCGTGTGAGTAAAACCGGTGTCCTGAGTGGGATGGAGGTAATTCATGCTACCAAATCTCTAGAGGGTGAGCGTTCCAGATTTGTGGAGCATTAAAAACAAAAGGCCGTTTTGCTGTTTTTACCCATGGGACCACAAGAAAGGTGATACCTGGGTATTTTAAATCTCCTTTTGGAACATAAACATGATAGTGTGTGTTGTAATAATAGGAAAATGAGTGAAATCTTTTCATTTTACAGTACCGTCAAAGATCTTTTTTATAGTAGTGTGCAGAAGGTACATAAGATAGACAGCTGCTGTAGCGCAAGGAAAAGAAAGTTCGCGCTTTATCAGGGAACAGGGTTACAGCTAAGCAACCCAAGACGTTTCTACATGTGAAAAATACTATATAACGCAGTACACAGTATTTAATGAAATAAAGTCAATAAATCAAGTGGAAATGCAAAAAATATATATATATATATTAATTAAAAAAAGAAATAATATTATTTTAAAAACAGTGTTTTGCACAGTACTGTGCGCTGCATCATACTAAAGTGTTCTATTTCTCTGGTACAAGAGCTACAATATACTTTGTCTATCGGTTAGCAAGTTTTCGTGTTTACGCTTCAGCTCTTCGATAAGTGTCTCACTGTAACGAGCGCTGTCGATTGTTGAGTCTTTTTTCATGATAATGTTCAAATACTGATCCTTGAGATGAGAATCCCAGAAAATTGTAAGCGTTGATGAATTTTCCAACTGATGGTTGACGTTTGAACTTTTTCTCAGTCGGTGATTGAGGACGTTCCGCTGACGTTCCTCAAGCATCCGCAAGGACCGGCAAAGAAATTAAACATGTTTAGTTTTTCATGCGGAAAGAGGGAAACGTAATCACACTGCCAAAACTCGCGGTGAATCATGATGAACCGTACTTACGGCCACCGCGCGAAACCGCGTAGGTGAGATAGGGGTATTAGTAATAATTTAGTTCATCATTATGATATGACATTTGTGGGTTGAATTGACCAGGTTTGATTTGTGTGTGTGTGTGTGTGTGTGTGTGTGTGTGTGTGTGTGTGTGTGTGTGTGTTGGACGAATAGCTTTCCGTGCTGGTGTGACCTCATATAAAAGAAACCCCTCCCCCAGCTTGGGGTTTCAGCTCTACTATTCTCTTGGGCGGGCGTGGCTCAGCTGTAGCTCATTTGCCTAGACACTGAAACAACATGCTCAGAGGAGGAGTGAAATAAAGGGATTTTGTGGCATGAAAAATGAAATTTGAGGGGAATTAACATGCACACACTTTCAGGGCGGATCTGAGACCTGTTTTAACTTGTTAAGGAAATAAGAAAATATGGGACCTTCAAAGGAGTGAAATGATGTTGTGTTTACTGACGACTTTGTGAGCGGCCATGTCAGAGTGACGTCATGCGCTAAACTCTTTTTTCATTAGTCCTTTTTTTTTACGATACAAACTTTAATTTGATGATGCGTTCAGGGCCATGTGACTCATCAATCATGTCGTGTAAATACAACAGTAACGTCAGTGCATGAATCTAACGTTCACTGTCGCATGACTGCACGGATACACTGATCTCAGATCAGTACTAAAAAATCTCAAAGCTAAAACCCCATCATCCAGTGGATGCGTGTGTGTGTGTATGTGTATGTGTGTGTATGTACATGGACATGTGTGAGTCATACAAGGCCTTTTCAATGCACCGAACCCCTGTGAGTTGTTTCTCCAGCACACACATCGCACTTCCTCCGTCACTGCAGATTAAGATGAGAACAAAATAATGACCGAGGACTGAAAAGGCTGGAGATGTGTGTGTGTGTGTGTGTGTGTGTGTGTGTGTGTGTGTGTGTGTGTGTGTGTGTGTGTGTGTGTGTGTGTGTGTGTGTGTGTGTGTGTGTGTGTGTGTGTGTGTGTGTGTGTGTGTGTGTGTGTGTGTGTGTGTGTGTGTGTGTGTGTGAGGGAGAGTAAGAGAGGCCGGGATTAAAGAGACAGTGAGGAGGATAGATGGATAGAAAAAGAGAAGATGGAGAAGAGAGACAGAGAGAGACTGGAAGAGAAAAAAATCATCAGAGGAAGAGAGAAATAATGAAATGGAAAAGAGAGGAAGAGAATAGCAATTAAAAGAAGAGAGAGACTAAGGAATAGAGAGACTACGTGAAAAAAAAGAAATGAGGGAAAGAAGGGAAATAAGAGGGGTTAAATGGAAGAGAGATAGAGGAGCGAAAGAGAGATTAAGTAGGGACAAGGTGGGAGATGGAGAAGAGCGTAAAGAGATTAGGACAGGAGAGACAGGTGGAAGGGAGAACGAGGAATTAAGTGAGAGAAAGAGAGAGCGAACAAGTATGAACAATTATGAAGAGAAAGCGACTAAGAAGGGAGATGAGACAAAGTTGAGAAAGAAAGACTACAAAAGGAAAGAGACGGAGGAGAGGAGGAGAAATTAATCTGGGAAAAGAAAGATGGATCAAGAAAGAGAGATTACGCAGGGGGAGAAAGAAGAGTGTAAAGTGAGAGAGAGATGGAGGTTAGACAGGAGAAGAGAGGGAGAGAGAGACAACAAGAACGAGAACGAGAAATTATGAAATGAAAGACGCAGAGAAGAAAAAGAGAGATTAAGAAAGGAGATGGAGAAGAAGGTGAGAATGAAAGACTATAACGGAGGAGAGGAAGATTAATTAGGATGGGAAAAGAGAGATGGATGAGAGAAAGAATGGTGTTAAAAGAGAGAGAAGGTCAGACAGGAGGAGAGAGAGGGGGGGAGGGGGGAGGGGGGAGGGGGGGTCTCAGAGTTTCCGTGTCTGCACAGAAAATCCCATAGGAATTTTTAGAAGTCTCAAATCCCAAGAAGGGGGAGAAGGGTGGAAAAAAAAGAACAGAAATGAAGACAGGAGCAGAGGAAGGGAGGAGGAGAGGAGGAGAGAGGTAGACTCAGTGACTCAGTGACTCTGTGACTCTGTGACACTGAGACTCTGAGTCAGAGGGATTACTGTCACAAACTTACAGCATTTTTCCTGTTATTTTCATTTAAATGTTTTATTGTGAAGCGAGGCAGAGGTCACGGCGGGTGACGGCGTGTGTGTGTGTGCGTGTGCGTGTGTGTGTGTGTCTCAGTCCACACAGGTTCAACACAGAGATAATCAACTGATGCCTCTGTGAAGCTCCCGAGGGGGAAACGCAACAACCCCTTGGTTTTTCTGCTCCAAAAGTCTGGAACATGCGCACTCTGGAGATTCAGCAGTCTGACCTGCTCCGAAAACACTGAGGACAAACGCCTGGCTAATATTAATACATACATACATCATCATCATCATCATCATCTTTATTCTTTATTGTCAATACTATTATTACTTATTAGTAGTAGTAGTAGTAGTATTGTTAAGGTTTAGGAGAAACAGCTTCCTCTCTCCTTTCTCTTCCAATCTCTCCTCTCTCTCTGTCTATGTCTCTCTCTCTTTTACACACACACACACACACACACACACACACACACACACACACACACACACACACACTGCGTCTGCACTGTTAAAACATGACTTCACAATCTCCGTGAATGATAATCTCATTGAGACTGCTGTGTGTGTGTGTGTGTGTGTGTGTGTGTGTGTGTGTGTGTGTGTGTGTGTGTGTGTGTGTGTGTGTGTGATCTGATGATTTTTTTATGTCAGTCTCTGCAATCACAACTACTGATCATGCTCAATCACAATGTGTGTGTGTGTGTGTGTGTGTGTGTGTGTGTGTGTGTGTGTGTGTGTGTGTGTGGCTACACGGATGGACAAAAACAGTGAACATGTGTATATAAACTCATCGGACACTTCATTAGGTACACCAGATGTTGACGGAAATGTCTAATCCGCTGATGAGGTCTGATCAACTGGACGTATTTAGACGTGGTTGAGACGAACTTGAACTTGAAGTTCAAACTGAGAGCATCAGAATGGGGGAAAAAAATTTGTGATTTAATTGACTTCAAACACGGCACGGTTATTGCTGCCAGACGGGCTGGTCTGAGTATTTCTGAAACTGCTGATGTACTGGGATTTTCATGCACAAGAATCTCTAGGGTTTACAGAGAATGTTCTGAAAAAAAAAAGAAAAAGAAAATATCCAGTGAGGGCAGTTTTCTGGGCAAGAACACCTTGCTGATTCCATAGGTCAGAGGAGAATGGAGAGACTGGTTCAAGCTGATAGAAAGGCAATAGTAACTCTAATATCATCGTGTTTCAACCGAGGTATGCTGAAGAGTATCTCTGAACACACAACATGTCCAACCTTGAAGCAGATGCACTACAGCAGCAGCAGACGACACCGTGTGCCGCTCCTGTCAGCTAAGAACAGAAAACTGAAGCTACACTTCAACAAAATTGGCCAATAGAAGACTGGAAGTCTGGTGAGTCTTGATTTCTGCTGCGACGTTCACATGGTAAGGTCGGAATTTGGCTTGAAAAACATGAACGCATGGATCCATCCTGTCTTGTATCACCGGTTCAGGCTGGTGCTGATAGTGGTGTAATGGTGTAATGGTGTACTTTCCACACTTTGCAGCCCTTTGTACCAACTGAGCTTGGTTTAAATGCCACAGAATATCTACCTGAGTATTATTGTTGTATTATATCATGTCCACCCCTTAATGATTACAGAATGACATGCCAAGTCTCTAAGCTAAAATCATCTTAAACTGGCTTCTTGAACACGACAGTGAGGTCACTGTACTCACATGGCCTCCACAGGTACCAGATCTCGATCATGCGATGAAACGGCAGATCCGACTCACAGTTGTCCAGCCGACATAGCCGCAGTCCAGTCAGAGCACCCATGTTGACCACCAGAAGCTTCCTCGATGGGAACATGAACATTAGAAGTGGAGAACAGAACAA